>MU761479.1:0-16811 GCA_026770625.1 Nicotiana glauca | reverse complement strand
GCTGGGGTCCACATGGCAGGCTCTCCCCAAAGCGCGGAACCAAGCCATAAACCGGCTCTCAGACCTGGCCTGCCGCTGAGACAGGCATCTATACGCGTGTGTAGGCCCTCCACCGAGGTGCGAAGATCCTCGACCTCTTCCTCCATAGTACGCAATATAGGTCGGGTGGACTGTGATCTATATAAGCCTGCCCCAGCATGGGGGCGCCGAGAGGGTCCGGCACTGTCATATGATCTCCTGGCTGGTGCCATGGGAACCGGGTCATCATCTTCATCATCGATCTAAATGGTTGTGTGTGCACCCCTGCCCACTCTGATGCCCGAAGCTTTGAAAGCTGCTTTTTGGGGCAACTCTCCATCAGCAGGCACAATGTAGTCACCAGGGAGGGAAAGTAGAATCCCTTTGATCGCAGTGGGGACCGTATGATCATTTCATCACCAATTAGTCATGCCGCATCAAAATCTTTCTTTGTGACGAAGCACCACATCAAGAGGTCTCTTTGGAAGTTCACGTCAGTTGTGTTGCTTGAGTGAAGAAACCTGCTGCAAATGACCGTGAGCCAACACTTAGCCAAATGGGTGAATGAATTGGAGTTCAGGGTGATATGGTCACGTATCCAAATTGGCTGCCCCCTACGCAGAGTGCATCAGTCATAGTCTCCCAAGTGACTCCTGATGCATTCTGGTAATAGTCGATGGTATCAGTAAACCGAGGCAGCCGCAATACCCGGCGAATATTTTCAACTGAGGCATCAACCACCGTGCCCCTCACAATCACCTCCCGCAACATGTGTGCTGGGCAGTTCGCGTAGAACTCCCTTACAAGCATCTTATTCACCATTTCAGTTTCATCGAATAAGAACTCCATTTCCCTCCGTCGGATTTCCTCATACATCTCTATCTTCTCCGCACGGAGGGCTGCCCTGTCAATCGGAATCTCAAGGATGCAGCTCTTTGAGGCCTTGGCATGGAAATCGTCCTCCGCCAATTCTGATACGAACCTGGAGGCATCGTATGTAGGCTGTTGGGAAGTGCCTGCCGATCTCTTTTGCTTCTTACGAGTCATAATACTCAGACTTCACCACCCGATGGCACCAACCACTTTCCCCCATTTATTTTATTCATACATAATGCTACTTCCCCACTAGTAAGGTGTTCAAGATTAACAACCTCCACAATGGCCCCACAAATTTCTTACAATTTCCGGCGTACAACACCCCACACTTACTCCTTCAAGTGATTTACGTTAAATACAACACCACCATGCACCAAATACAACAGCGCCACAACTTAGGATAGGCATAAAATGCCTCAAAAAAGTACAACAAACCCCAAAATTTCGGCCACAAGTGGCCTCCACCAAACTACACCACAAAAAAATTATTCTAGGCCTCCAAATCATCTAAACAACCCCCACAATTGAAGCACAATGAAGACCCACCCATTTAAGCATCACACCAGTCCACAAGAATCAATTACAAAGAAAGAAAACATAAAAGAAAGCAAAAATTAAAAAAATATTACACTATTCCTACCTAGGGCTTACTTAATCTAAAACAAAACTAAATTACACTAATTAAGAAGAAGAAATAGAGAAGGGAGAAGAGAAACTAACTTGATAGAAGAAGGGAAAGGGTGGGTAATGTTGGGAGGGAGAAGTGGAGAAGACGAGAATGGAGGTTTTGAGTGGTGGGATGATTTGAGAGAGAAAGAGAAGAGAGGAGTGTTGTGGGTTTGGGGGGTGTTTCAGATGGGAAATAAGGTTTGAGGTGGGTGAGGGTTGATATTAATTAGAAAAAGGGGGGGGGGGAATAATTAAAAAAAAAATTCATACCTGGGCCCGTCTGGGTCTGCCGCGATCGCGGTCGAACCGCAGTAGACAAGATTCAGAGGGGGGTTCCCACCACGGTTTGACCGCGGTCGTGGTGGAACCGCGGTCTGGGCAATTTTTCTGATTCTGCGTTATTTTTTTTATATAATTTTAATTAATGTAGTACATTTACAATAATGTCGTGGGTTGCCTCCCGCGCAGCGCCTGATTTAAAGTCGCGGCACGACACATGATGAGCGCATTTAAGGCTCGCTCGACCTCTGTGGTTCAGTCAGGTGCAGCTCAGACACTTCCTTTTTCTCGCTCATGCCCACATATGGTTTCAATCTTTGACCATTGACTCTAAATGCACGAGAGTCCTTCTCTGTGGCAATCTCAACAGCTCCTGAAGGGAAAACTTCAACTACTCGCAATGGTCCAGACCATCGTGACTTAAGTTTACCTGGGAACAGACGTAATCTTGAGTTGTAGAGCAATACCATGTCCCCAAGTTTGAAATTTCTCTCAACAATGTTTGGTCGTGCAACCTCTTCATTTTCTCATTGTACAACTTTGTGCTCTCGAAAGCAAGATGTCTGAACTCCTCGAGCTCATGCAATTCAGTGATTCTTATTGTGCCCGCAGCTTCCATGTCCAAGTTCAACTATTTCAATGCCCCCCCACGCTTTATGTTCAAGTTCCACTGGCAGGTGGCAGGCCTTCCCAAACACCAACTTGTATGGTGACATACCAATTGGTGTTTTGAAAGCAGTTATGTAAGCCCAGAGTGCATCATCTAACTTCCTCGCCCAGTCAGTTCTTGTGGCGTTCACCGTTTTAGTTAACACACTCTTGATTTCTCTATTGGACACTTCGACCTGTCCACTAGTCTGCGGGTGGTAAGGAGTAGCCACCTTGTGGCGCACATCATATTTAGCAAGCAACTTTTCAAAGGCTCTATTGCAAAAGTGAGTGCCCCCATCATTGATAATTGCTCGTGGAGTCCCAAAGCGGTTGAATATGTTCTTCTTTAGAAATCCTACCACCACTTTTGCATCATTGGTGGGTAATGCAACAACTTCCACCCATTTGGACACATAGTCTACAGCTACAAGAATATACTTATTGATAGGAGCTGACGAAAGGACCCATGAAGTCGATCCCCCAGACGTCAAACACTTCCACCTCTTGAATTGGGTTCATGGGCATCTCGTGGCGCCGGAAAATGTTCCCGGTGCGCTGACATTCATTGTAGCCCTTCACCCATAAGTGAGCATCTTTAAACACTGTTGGCGAAAAGAATCCAGCCTCTAGCACCTTTGTCGTTGTCCTGACACCTCCAACGTGTCCACCATATGCCGATGCGTGACAAGCCTGCAAAACAGAAAATTATTCTATCTCGGGGACGCATCTCCGGATCATATTATCAAGGCATATTCTAAACAGATAAAGCTCGTCCCAGTAATACTGGCGGCTTTCACGAAAAAATCTTTTCCTTTGGACCTGTAAACACGTGATTTTTGACCCTCCCCGAGAATCTTCACATTTTTAGCATAAATATTTAATTCAGGCCTAATATAGCTATTTTAGCTAATTTTGACCATTTTACTTTATTTTCATCAAAAAATGAAAATTACAAAAAATGATATATAAATTTTAGTTTATGTATTGTCGTAAACTTGAAAATACAAAAAATAGTACCTTATTTTTATCTTTATATAATTTCGAAAATTATAAAAAAATAGTGTCATTAATATTTTGTAATCGTTTTAAAACTTAAAAAAAATACAAAAATAGTACTTTATATTTTTATCTTTATATAAAAACGAAAATTACAAAAATAATTTTTATTAATATTTTGTAGTCATTTTAAACTTGAAAAATACAAAAAATAAGACTCTATATTTTTATTTTATTTTTATATAAAAAATGAAAATGGCAAAAAATAGTTTTATTAATGTTTTGTAGTTATTTTAAATCTTGAAAAATATATAAATAGTTTTGTCTTATTTTATAGTTATTTTGATTATGTAGGATTAATTAAATAACATCGTGTTCTCATTCTCGGTTTCGGGCAAGGAATAATATTCGGGTTCAAACTACCCGGTTTTAAGCTTAATTTTCGGAGCTAGCCCATAATAACCCGAGCCCACCCCACGTGGGGGACACACATGGGGAACACGGACAGAACACGAGGCCTTGAACCCCAAACCCACGTGAAGACCCATTACTCTTGGTCTCACGTGGGATTTTCAAACTTAAAACAATACACACATATACATACGGGGGCAGACCAACGTGCTGGAGGAATAACGTTAGAGAGGGGAGAACATTTACTGTTCAGTCACCTTCTCTAACAAAACCAAAAGAACCAAACAAAAACACAACGAAAAAACCCTACCCTAAACCACTTCACTCACCCCTAACACCCAACGGACCACTGTTCAGTCATCTCTTCATTTTTGAAAGAGATAAAGACAATACACAATACAATACATATAAAACAAATAGAGGAGGAGACTACTGGGGGTCTTCTTCATTTTTGGAAAAGGATAGAAAACATTTGGATGCAACACACAAGAAAAAAAAAACAGAAGAGAAAAACGAGAGAAAGAAAGAAAACAAGAGAAAGAGGAACGAAAAAACGCTCCAGCAGCAACCAACGACCACCCTTATCGTCACTGCTGCTTCGTTGTCTTTTCCTTACGTCCAAACGACCTCTTCGGCTTCAGCTTCTTTTCTCAGTCTGCTGCGTTGTAAGACCAGTAGCAGCCAACATCTCGGTTCGCGTCGGTCTTGGTCGAGTTTGAGTCGTTTGGTCGTTGATTTCCACTTTCCAGTCGAGGCTTTGTTCGCATCTTTGTCCGCTATTCGAGCTTCAAGATGGTCTTGTAAAGGTGTCCGGGCAGATTCGTGGTTCGTTGAGGTTTTGATTGCAGCCCGAAATCGGATCCAGATTTCAATTTTTTGCTCTAAATCCTATAAGGTTCGATTCTTGCAATGCTTCCTGAATGTTTACTGTTTGATTTGACTTAATAGCATGCCTATATTTGATATATTGTTCATTGGTGTATTTTAATGACTTCCTGATATTGGCTTCCCCTTTGTTCCTGTTGTTCAACTTTAATACATTTGAAGTACTACCTCATTGCTTTGTTTGGCAGAATGTGACGTTATTTCATTTGTTAATTGGCTTCATGTGCTATTTACTATATTTGATTGTTTGGGTTGCAAGTAATGGGATATACACCCTTGTACTCTCGTAAAAGAAAAGAAAAGGCTGCTGAATTTTCCGATTGCTTAGTTGGAACAAATAACTCAATTTGGCTAAAAAATAAGACTTAAGAGACGACGTGCATCGCTGGATGGTTGAATACCATTTGCCTCTACATCTTTACGTATTAGTACAATATTCTTAGCCTTACATTCCATGTCAACATAATTTTAGAAAAATAATAGTTGTGATTTTCAAAATAAATTGATGTGCGCCATTTAATTGAATTTTCTATGGCCCTCGCAAACATTAAAGTGCGTAGTTGATTTAAGCGCGTATTTAATAATCTTATCTCCCTAAACTCGGGTGCACATTTATGTGACCCAAATCCAAATCTCAACAAAGTCGGAATGTGTCGATAATCACGGGTACATTGATTGTAACGTGGTTTGAGATGCATTTTCATGATATTGCAATTCTTTTATTAAAATAATGAATAATAATAATCACAAGCGGTTAAAAGTTAAAATTCGCACGTAGGTTTAACATGTATTAAAATCAGATAATGTAGCCAAATATAACAGTTGAGCGACCGTGCTAGAACCATGGAACTCGGGAATGCCTAACACCTTCTCCCGGGTTAACAGAATTCCTTATCCGGATTTCTGGTTCGCGGACTGTAATACAGAGTCAATCTTTTTCTCGATTCGGGATTCAACCGGTGACTTGGGACACCATTAATCTCCCAAGTGGCGACTCTGACTCTTAATAATAAATCCCGTTTCGATTGTCCTTTAATTGGAAAAAATCCCTTTTACCACGCCCTTCGCGGGGTGCGGTAGCGCCAAAAGGAGGTGTGAAAGGACCGATGAAAAGTCGTGAGGAACTATACCACTGGCCAGGTAATTAGCAAAGTCTACATACCATGGCGCTTCCTGGTGAGTGGTGGCGAGCAGCTGCTCATCTGGACAAGTTTCCAGAATTTCCTTAACCTCAACTGCCTTTTCAGCTCCCTCAAGTCGTGATAGATGATCAGCGACTTGATTCTTAGTGCCCTTACTGTTACGAATTTCAAGATCGAATTCTTGCAATACCAATACCCAACAAATCAGGTGTGGCTTAGATTCTTTCTTCTCGATTAAGTACCTGAGAGCTGCATGGTCAGTATATACAATTACCTTGGACCCTATCAGGTAGGATCGGAACTTATCGAACGCGAACACCATAGCTAACATATCCTTCTCAGTCACAGTGTAGTTCAACTAGGCACCACTCAACGTTCTACTAGCATAGTAGATTGGGTGCATCAGTTTGTCTTTCTGCTGGCCCAGCACTGGCCCCACTGTGTAGTCACTGGCATCACACATTAGTTCAAACAGTTTCTCCCAGTTGGGGGCAACAATGATGGGTGTTGTGACTAGTCTCTTTTTTAACTCCTCAAATGCTACCCTGCAATAATCAGAAAACAAAAACGGGTGATCTTTTTCTAGCAACTTACAGAGAGGGTTGGCAATTTTGGAGAAGTCTTTTATGAACCTCCGGTAAAAGCCGGCATGCCCAAGGAAACTTTTGATTGCTTCGACTGAGGTTGGGGGAGGCAGCTTTGCTCTTACATCAACTTTTGCGTGATCCACCTCTATCCCTTTGCTTGACACCCGGTGCCCCAAGACTATGCCTTCTTGTACCATGAAATGGCACTATTCCCAGTTCAGAACCAAGTTCGTCTCGATGCACCGTTTCAGCACTCGCGTCAGATTTATTAGGCACTCATCAAATGAATTCCCCACCACTGAGAAGTCATCCATGAACACCTCCATTATGTCCTCTACCATGTCAGTGAATATGGCCATCATGCACCGTTGGAATGTGGCAGGTGCATTGCATAGGCCAAAGGGCTTCCATCTAAAGGCATAAATACCATACGGGCAAGTGAAAAAGGTCTTCTCCCTGTCCTCCAGAGCAATGGATATCTGATTGTATCCTGAGTACCCGTCCAAAAAATAGAAGTGTGACCTCCCTGCCAGTCTGTCCAACGTTTGATCAATGAAGGGAAGTGGGAAGTGGTCCTTTCGGGTGGCTAGATTCAACTTTCGATAGTCCATACAAATTCTCCAACCTGTGACGATTCTTGTTGAGATCAATTCATTGTTGTCACTTTTCACAACCGTCATGCCACCCTTTTTAGGGACACATTGAACTGGTCTCACCCAGCTGCTGTCAGAGATTGGGAAAATAATTCCCGCATCCAACCATTTTATCACCTCCTTCTTCACCACTTCCTTCATATTGGGGTTCAGCCTCCTCTGGTATTCCCTGGAAGGTTTGTTCCCCTCTTCCAGCAGAATCTTGTGCATGCAGTAGGCGGGGCTGATCCTCTTGATGTCTGCCATGGTCCACCCAATGGCGGTTTTGCACTCCTTTAGTACCTGTAAAAGTTTTTGAACCTGCACATCTAACAAACTAGATGAGATAATAACAGGTAATGTGGAGTCAGGTCCCAGAAATTCATACTTGAGGTGGGATGGTAATGGCTTTAACTTCAGCTTTGGTGGTTCTTTAATGGATGGTTTAGCTGGAGGAGTTTCTCTCTTTTCCAAGTGCAAGGGCTCGAATTCTAGATCTCTATCCCAGAACCCTCTACCTTCTAATGCCAACACCCATTCTGCTAGATCCTCACCATTCACTTCATCTAAGTTCATCAAACATGCAGAAAGGGGGTCCTCAATTGTCAAAACCTGATCATCAAACTCTACGATTACATCCACGGCATCAATAAGAGAGCAATTGGCGAACTCGCTTGGTCGCCTCATAGACTTTTGTACATTGAATGTTATTTCCTCATCATTGAGTTTCACCTTGAGCTCCCCAGTCTCACAGTCAATCAGAGCTCTCCCCGTGGCCAAGAATGGTCTTCCTAAGATTATAGGAATCTCTTCATCCACTTTGCAATCCAAGATCACAAAATCTGCAGGGAACACAAATTTCCCCACCTGAATAAGCACATCATCAAGGATACCAAAGGGACGCTTCACAGTCATGTCGGCCAGCTGCAACAGCATGGATGTGGGTCTAGCTCTCCCAATGCCCAACCTCTTATAGATAGTCAGGGGCATAAGATTAATGCTGGCCCCTAAATCACATAGCGCCTTACCAAAGGCGAAATTTCCAATAGTGCATGGAATTGTAAAGATACCTGGATCAGACAGCTTTTCAGCAATAGGTCTAGTCACCACTGCACTACAAGTCTGGGTAAGTGTAACCGTGGAAAAGTCTTGGAAGTCAAACTTCTGGGACATCAAGTCCTTCATCATTTTTGCGTATCCAGGCATCTCCTTTAAAGCTTCAATCAGTGGAATATTTACCTGGATTTGTTTGAGCGTTTCAAAGAACTTTTTATACTGCTCCTCCTTTTGATGCTTGGCCAGCCTCTGTGGAAAAGGTACAAGAGGTCTCTTCTTCCCAATCACATGGGACTTCTCTTTATTAGCTACTATTTCAACTACTGGCTCTTCAACTGGCTCAGCTACTTTCTCGGTCTCCTGCTGAATGTTCTTTTCTTCCTGAGCAGGCTGGACTGTCACCTCTGTCAGTATCGTAGACTCATCCAGCTCAATGGGCACTGGAATGAGTGTCTCAGCCTGTATATTTTCTCGAGCTCTCTCTTGTTCTACATCTAGATCCCTGCCATTACGGAGAATCACCGCCATCAGCTGCTTTGGGCCCTGATCTTTTGGATTTATCTGGGTGTCTGCAGGTAATGTCCTCTGAGGACGATTGTTCAGAGACATTGAAATCTGGCCCATTTGCACTTCAATATTTTTTATTGTTGCATCATGTGCACCTACTCTTTCATTCATTTTCGTATTGGACCCAATAACTTGCTGCATCATTGCTTCAAGTCTAGTGAACCCATCTTCTTGCCTCCCCCCATGCTGCTGCTGAGGTGGGGGATACCCTTGTTACTGATTGTGATTGTTGTACGCCTGTGTCTTGGGATAAGGTGTCATATTGTTGGGGGTTCTCATACCTCCCATGTTTCCTGTGTTAAACTGCGGCTGCGCCGGCCTATAATGCTGCTGATTTTGCTAACCCCAGTTCTGATTACCCTGCCTATGTCCTCCATAGTTGGACACATAGTTCATGTCCTCAGGGTGCTGATGATGATTATCAAGTTCTGCGTTCCAAGGATTACCAATTGGCTGGCTAATTCAAGATGTGCACAAACCCCCGTTGGTAGTGTCTACAATATGTACTTGCTGTTTCTGCCCTGATTCCTCCACCTTTTTGGTGAGTATGCTCATCTGTGTCAGGAGGGTCGCCATATTTTCAGACATGGTATTTGAGGGATCAAGAGGTACTGAGTGCACTACTGGAGTGATAGGTGCATTCCTAGTTGTCCACCCCGAATTTTGTGCCATCTTGTCAAGCAGATTCTGACCTTCTCTCCAGGTTTTGCTCAAGAATGCCCACCAGCAGAGGCATCTACAATATTCTTCATGCTGTCTGACAGTCCCATGTAATACCGTTGTCCCAACATCTGTTCTGGAACACCGTGGTGGGGACACATAACCAACATTCTTTTAAACCTGCCCCATGTCTCATGCAGTGTCTCCATTGGTTTCTGTTTGAAGCTCACGATCTCATCAATTTGTTGAGCAGTTTTGTTGGGCGGGTGGAACTTGTTGTGAAATTGCTTGACTAACTCATCCCAAGTTTCTATAGAGTTTACGGGGAATGAGTTTAGCCAAACCTGCGCAGCTCCTATCACCGAAAATGGAAACAATAACAGTCTGATTGCTTCTGGAGTCACGTTGGGCTGCCTTTGAGTTTTGCAGATAGACAGGAAGTTCTTCAAGTGCTGCTGAGAGTCTTCTATTTGTATCCCAAAAAAGATTCCCTTGTTTTGCAACAAGTGCAGCATGTTATTTGTGATCTTGAATGATTCAACTTGTATTGCGGGCACAACAATGGCAGTGGCCAGATTGTCAGTTGGGGATTGTGCCCAGTCATATAGTGCACCCTCAGGCATAGGAGGTGCCACTTCTCTGGCATTTAAGTTAGCTTGCTGGTTCCTGTCGTTTCCATTGGGGTCGTTTACGTCTCCCATGTCAATTTCGAGTTTGTGTGTTTGTTGGGATTGTTGAATCTTTTGTTGGCACGGTTCAATGTCCGAAATATTTTCTCGGGGTCTGAGAGTCCTTCAAGTAGTTCTCCAGTCCTCGTAGAATTTCTAGGCATACACCTGTGCGACCAAATCAACAACCGTCAAAATTTTAATAAAAAATTGGGTAGAGAGAAAACTGACTACACTAAGATTTTTGTATTTCTGTCAATGGTAATTGATAATTTCGTTAAGTTCCCCCGGCAACGGCGCCAAAATTTGATCACGCTCAATTGTGTCTATAAAAAGACTAAGCGGGCGTTGCAAATATAATCCGGGGTATTATGCCAGAGTCGAATCCCACATGGAATTAACATATCAATCACTATCTTTAGACCTACTAAACTCTTTAGAATTGATTTTCCAAACGTTGAGAATCACAGTTGATGGTGTCTTTAATAACTAAAATTGAAAGGAAATAAATAGCTGTAAACTAGGAGTGCTAAGGTTGTAAACAATAATGAGAAAACGCTAAGGTAATGATTTCCCCTATTGATGGATTTTCTTCTGTTTATGCTTCATACAAATTTACCAACACATCTCTATCAATCATGAACGCTCTCCTTACCGTAAATCTCTCCCGAGTAATCACAGTAATTTACTAATTGCACTCTCCCGACATATACTAGCTTGCTTTAATTAACACAGTTCACTTTAGATTACACGAAAGGCTTCGTTATCCCTAATCCCGCCTTTAAATCCTCGGTTATTGATCCCTCATATACTTTGGGAGTGGTGTTGTTCAACAATTACCTAAATATGCACTATCTCCCGAGTTATACACATTAAATAGGCACAGCTAATTGAGGATCCTGTCAATTAACTACAACAAACACATAGTTGAACAAATAGAGATTGAAACTAGCAATTTGTATTCACATAAACAAGAAGTTCATCCCCCAATAGGTTCCATCAAAACCTTAGACAAAGGATTTAGCTACTCATAACTATGGGTAAACAAACTAAAACAATATTCATTATAGAACTTGCAAAAAAATCAAAGAAAAGAAGAAAGATGTTTTTGGTGATCTCTCACAATTGTTTCCCTTGCCAAAATACTCTTCAATACAATACACGCCTCTCTTGGGCGAAGTCTAGTGTTTAAAATAGGGTTTTGGGCTAAAAATCTCGTGTTTTACACTTTAATCCCTAAAGTTTTCCGCTCCCGCCGCGGTTCAGCCGCGGTCGCGGTCAAACCGCGGCCACACATGCTCTTTGATTCTCACTTTGCCTTCCACAGCGGTTCTGCCGCGGTCGCGGCGGAACCGCGGCAGTCCTCTTCCAGTTCTGACTTGAGTTGTTTCGCGTGATTTACTTGACGGAATTTTACGATTGGCCTCTTTTTTTTCATATTTGATTCCAAAAGTACTCCATAGCCTTCTCTTGTCATAAATCACCTGCAAAGCATGAAAAACACTAATTAGAGCATTTTGTTATCACTTTTATCATCAAACTCTACAAGAAGGTGATTATTTAGGGCCTAATTATAATTAAATTCACCTATTATCACTGTGTATGTGATTTGTGCTTTGCTTTATGAAGTCGAAAGTGGGGTGGAAGATGAGATTCTTGATACGGTTCGGTTAGTAATGATTTAGGAAAAATAATTGTTGTCACTTAAATTGCTATCATCATACTCATAATTAGAATAGTTGCATTACTATTTCATTGTTGAGAAGTGTTGCAATTCTTTAAGAAAGGAAGGCAATCGTAGCATTATCTTTTTTAATGTTGAACCGTTACATTATTTTATGAAAGGAAGAAAATACAAATCTAATAGAAAAATGAGAGTGAATAGGCCAAAAAAAATTGACAAAAAAGATAAGCCTCTTTTCAAGCATAAGAGATAAGTTACTGAGAAAATTATTAGCGAGCCTCCAATCAGCCCATTAACCCCTGTACGGTTATATTATGTGCCGTTATTTAACTCAATTTCTTTCTCGGTAATCACAAATTCTGTCAACAATAAGCAAGCAATCGAAATGACCTCTTGCCACACCTTCCTCAATCTTCATTGGCCCATCAGTAACTCCTACCAAAAGTTGTTACACAATAATAAACATTGATTACAAGGAAGGAGAAGAGAGAACCAAAATATTTAGAGTTATTAGGGGGAAAATTTTTAAAAAAGGAGAATTTTTTGATGTTGGTTGTACATCTTTATTGAAGGGGGAAAAGTGCAAAATTGAGAGGAAAGAAATACCAAACTCATTCGAATAATCTTGAAAATCGCAAGCAATGGTATGGAAATTACTAAAGTCTGCCGCAACACTTGCATCAGTTTCTTATGTAAGTCTTCTTTTCGCTAGTTAACTCAGTACAACCATATGAATATTTATTTCTAATTGTAAAAAGTAAATAATAGTAAAACTAGTACAACTATATGAATATTTATTTCAAATTATAAAAAATAAATAATAGTAATAGGACACAAATTCAGAAAAAGAAAAGAGGTGTTAGAGAAATAAAAGACGCGGAACAAACTTTTACGTAACCTAATAATTATTAAGCAAAAAAAAACCTAATAATTAATAATTAAGCTTTCACAATACCAGTAAATGGGACCATTAATCCATCAAGATGATTGGTCTTTTTGTACTTGAGATAATGACAAAAATGGTCCCTTATCTTTGGGGCTAGGTTCATGATAATCCTTTAAATATACACTTATCAGTTTTAGTCCTTTAAGTATTTAAAAAACTAATAATTTTAGTCTCCGTCCATTTAAAAACTAACACCGTTAGTTTATTGCCCCCCCTCCCCTTCAAGCTTATCTCTTGATGCTACTATGGTAATAATTTTAAATTTTCTTTCATTTTTTCTTTTTTTTTGGCTTTGCTACTGATCATCAGCCGCACATTCTTCTTTCCTAAACCAAAGATACTACAGCAAATAAGAAAGAAAGAAAGAAAAAAGAACAAGAAAATGAGGATGCAACTGTAGCACTGTACTTTTATCATTTTTTATTTTTCAACTCAAAACCCCTTTCTCTGATTAAGGGTTTTCTTTTCTCCTGTCATCGACATTTATATTGAAAAATGAGGTTCTTCTTTTTCTTCTTCTTATTTATTACGTATGTTGTTGTTGTTGTAACAAACAAAATAGTACCTCCATTTCAATTATCCTCTCCAAGAAAAAAAATGAATTTTGTTAAAAGGCAGATGAATATTACAAATTTATTGGTTAGAATAATTGAATTGTACTGTATAACATGACAAATAGAAGCAGATGTTGGCAACTTGAAACTAATTTTTTTTTGGGGGGGTGGGGGGGGAGGGAGGGGCAATAAACTAACGATGTTGGTTTTTAAATAGACGGAGACTAAAATTGTTAGCTTTTTGAATACTTTTTTTTTTTGGTAATTAACTTTCTTTATTACCAAGTAGAATATTTACAGCTTTTTTCTGCAGCTTGTTCTGGACAGTAATCCCAGACTAAGATACTGCATCCTTCTCTACTTCCTATCCTTGACTATACATTTTCTACACGATGGGATATGAATTCAATTCCTACAGTCGTTTCCCCAAGCATTTCTTCATAGGACCTCTGCCATGAATGTCTTGTACTAAGCTTCATGTGATTGCTTTTGCATTATTTTCAACACCTTTGAAGATTCTTGAATTGCTTTCTTGCCAGATGTAGTATATGCTTTCCACCAGTGTCATTCTATATATCTCAGCCTTTGCACTTTTACCACCACAATGTTGTTCTGCCCATGCTAGTTCATAGTTCCAATCCATCACTGCTCTACTTATCTGCATCCATCTGAGCATTATGGTCCAGATTTCCATTGAGAATGGACATATGAAGAATAGGTGATCTATGCTCTCTGCTTCAGTTTTGCATAGTGGACATGTCTCATCTTGGATACATCCCGAAGCTTTCAGTCTATCCCTAGTTTGGAGTCTTCTATGAGCTGCCAAGCAACCCGCAAAGATCCATTTAGGTAAACCTGCATTGTTCCAGATAATCCTCCTCCATGTCACTTTGGTTTGTTGTCCTCTTTTCTTTAAGTACATCTCTTTGACTCTGAACTGCTGCATTCTGATTACATCTTCTTCTGAATAGCCTTCTTTTTCATAATATTTCTTAGCTTTGAAAATTTTCTGAACTACCCATGAAGCTTGTTTAGGTATCATCCCCCAACCAGGCTTGCACTTCTTATAGTAAATATGAATCCATTGTACCCACAGTTTATCTTTCTTCTTGCACAGGTTCCATAACAGTTTGCACATTGCAACCTTATTTCACATGCCTATGTCCATCAAGTTCAGACCACCAGCTGTCTTTGGGAGACACAGCTGGTCTCATGCTATTAGTGCCTTCCTTGTATTCTCCACATTTCCTGTCCATAAGAACATTCTGCATTTGTTTTCAATAATCTGTATAATCTTCTTATGAAGTAGGAAAATTTGAGACTAGTATATTTATATTGAGAATAGTACACTTTTGATAAGTTGTACTATTCCTGCATATGTTAGGAATTTTGCAGTCCATGCCTTTATTCTTCCTACTATCTTCTCAAGTAGTGGTTGATACTGTATTACTGTCATCCTCTTAGTGCTCAGAGGTACTCCCAGATATTTCACTGGTAGTGATCCTTTTGTAAAGCCGAGCATGTTAAGTATCTCCTGCTCAGTGCCTTCTCTTACCCCTCCAAAGTATATAGAGCTTTTTTCTGTATTAGCATTTAAGCCTGAGGCTTTGAGAAATCTAGGAAGCATTGATATAGCATCTTCACAGAGATATAATCCCCTCTGCAGAACAACAACAGGTCATCAGCAAAACTGAGCTGAATTATGTTCATTTTAGCACATTTTGGGTGGAAGTTAAAGTCTGGTCTCCTTCTTAGAGTCTTCAGTAACCTTGTGAGGTACTCCATGGCCAGGACAAATAGATAGAGGGATAATGGGTCCCCTTGTCTCAGTCCCCTCTTTGCTTTGAAAGGAACTGAGTGTTGTCCATTGATGATTATGGAATATGAAACACCTCTCATACAAGTCATGATCCAATCTACAAATTTTCCTGGTAGTTGAATGCTCCTTAGGACCTGCTCCATGTAATCCCATTCAATTGAGTTATATGTTTTCCTCATATCTACTTTTAGCATGCACCATAGAGATATGCCCTTTCTGCTGTATCCTTTGACAAGTTCATGGCTCATCAATATGTTATCACTTATCAGTCTCCCTGGAACAAAAGCTGATTAACTTTCATCTACTATGTCCTTCATAACCCCCTGCAGCCTGTTAGTTAGGATCTTGGATATAATCTTGTAAAGGATGGTGCAGCAGGAAATTGGCCTGAACTCAGTCACCCTAGTTGGATTAGGAACTTTAGGAATTAGTGTCAATGTGGTACAGTGGATTGGTTGGTATAGCTTACCCTCTAAGAAGAACCTCATCACTGCTTCACTAATTCCATCTCCAATCACCCTCCAAGCCTTTTTGAAAAATAGTGCATTAAATCCATCACAGCCTGGTGCCTTATTGTCATTTATTCCTAGCAGTGCTCTATGGACCTCCTCTTTTGCTACATCTGCTATCAGTTGTTTCTGCTGTTGCATGTTAACTAGTGGTCCTTCTCTCATTATTGTTGTATTTATTGATGGCATCTTTTCTGCTGTTGTCCCTAGTAGTTATTTGTAGAACCCCATTATCTCTTCCTCCATCTCCTGCTTTGTTTGTGTCATTGTACCATTATTTTTTAGCAATTTCTGTATTCTATTTTGGGAGTTCCTGCTTTTTATACTAGCATCGAAGTATGCATTATTTCCATCCCCTAGTTTCAGCCACCGTATTCTTGATTTTTGTTTGAGCATGCTTTCTTCCACCCTTAGCCATTTCTCCAGTTGTAGTTTTGTCTCTTTTTCAGCTGCTACCATATTGCTTGGTTGGCCTTGCTTTCTCATTTGTTCCTGCAGTATGCATAGTTGTTCTCTACTCTTGGCAATCTTACCTCTTATAGCATTGTATTCCTCTGCATTTAGCTTCTTCATTGTTGCCTTTATCCTTTTTAGTTTCTCTCAGATATCTTCCATATTATTCCTTGTCCCTCCTTCTATCCAAGCCCTGTTCACTATCTCTAGAAAATCTTTGTGATCAGCAAGATGATTCAGGAATTTGAAAGGTTTGGGCCCTGCTTCTTCTTTATCTGTGAACTTAATGTTCAATGGAGAATGGTCTGAGCACCCCGGATCCATTACCCATACCTCTAGGTGAGGCATAGTCAGCATCTATTTATCATTAACGAAAGCCCTGTCAATCCTACTATATGTATGCCCATTTGTCCAGGGGAATTGTCTACCAGTTGTTCTCATTTCAGTCATCATAGCATCATCAACAAAATTATTAAAATCCTTTACTTCTATTTCCTGCACTGGGTTCCCTATTGGTCTATCATCACTACTCCTTATAGCATTGAAATCCCTCATGATTAACCATGCCTCCTGAATATTATTCTTTAGCATTAGTTCCATCCATAGCTTCATTCTATCCTACACACTATGTAATCCATATACTACAGTAAAATCGAATTTCATATTCATGTCTTTGATCAATACCTCAGCATGAATAAGTTGTTCTGATTTTTCCTTGATCACACATCCTATTACCTTCCTGTCCCATA
>MU761474.1:62402-83429 GCA_026770625.1 Nicotiana glauca | reverse complement strand
GGGGAATAACCCACCTAGGGGAATCACCTCCCGACATCTTCCCACGCCGCTAGACAGGGTACATTCACTATGACACCAATAGCCCATCCCGAGTCCGAGCTCAACTTCCAGTTGCACAAGTCCGTTCGCCCCTTTCGGACATCAATTAAACATGCGGCAACATCCTTCCAAATTGAGGGTTATGCTGCACCCTCCTCCATTTCAAGCAGCTCATTTTCGCCATATCAATCTTCTGCCGCATAATAGTCTGTACTTCACATCATACCTGCAGGCTTCAATCACCAATCATTAAAATCCCCAATTCGATCCAAACTCTCTTTAAGGTGCGTAGTCATCCTACTACCAAGCCCACATGCAACACCCGCCACTCTCCTACTCTGGCGGAACTCATCTCTTTGATTAACCACTCGACCTTGCTCCTCATACTTGGCCTTCCAGAAGTTTTAAACACCGCCTGATACTCCCCACATGTCCTTCCTCATACTTTGCTGCTCAATTGTTGCCTTAAATAAAATCTATCTTCGTGGCACTTGAATCCACTATTGCTGTTAACTTTTAACCTTTCCAAAGGTCATCTTTATCGAGCCGTCAATATTAAAAATTCGGATTCGATCTTAAACCACCGCATCATGCGATATCTGACAGTTGTACCTCCAATATTATTTCAATATACCCTGCCATAAAGGCGAATTGTAGCAGATTATAACATCGACAACCTTAGTACGTCCAGTTAGGACAACAACACCCCAATGTAGAGGAGGACTACATCACGCTTGCAATTACCAAGCCTCATTACTCCCACCAGCTCACACCTGACCATCCTCAGTTCGATTGACTTTCCCCTTGTCGGGAATAAAATACTGAATCCTTTGATTACACACTGAGTAAACCTCCCTTCAATTCATTCATTGCACTGATATATGGGCAACATCCTACCATTACAACAACGCTGCGGAATAATCGCTCATAAGCATCAAGGCAACCTGTGCCTAGCCTCAAGGCTCTTAAAAGTTCTGTTACTGAGCTGAAACACTATAATATCCCTCCATAATGCGACTATAATAGTCCAATCAACTATACCGGGAAAATCATCCCGCACCACATTTGTAGCGCCATTTTAATTCTTTAACTTTCGATTTATAGCAAGCGCTCGTGTAAGATTGAGTAGGAAGAAATCAAAGGCATAAGCCTCAAAGGAATAGACCGCACGATAAGGAAATCAAGAAGGGAAGTACTCTTAACAGTCCTGTAGCCTCCCGAGGATAAGTACAGACGTATCCATACCGATCCGCGAGACTCTACTAGACTTGCTCATGACTCGTGAGACCGACGGGAACCTAGTGCTCTGATACCATGTTGTCATGACCCAAAATCCACTAAGGGTCGCGGTGGCGCCGGACACCTCTGTTAGGCCATCCAACTAACTCATCAATAAATTCCTCTTTTAATATTTTTGAAAATATACGGTTTTTCCTTCCATTTTTATAAATAAAAGTTCACTATTTGAATTCAAATTTTAAATAATAACAACTAGTACAAATCCATTGAAAACCATCCCAGAAACTCGGTGTCACAAATACATGAGCAACTACTGATAAGAGAAATAAAATACAATATCCGTCCGAAATACAATGGACGAAAAGTAAATACAGTACACTGGAAGGGATTACCCTAGCTGCGGTCGCCTCAAATGGTGCAGCTCACCTAGTCCCAGCGTCATCCATGCTGCTACGTCCAATAGGCTGCTAGAGGTGTATATATACCTGTGCAACAAAAATGCATAGAAGTATAGTATGAGTACGTAATCAACGTGTACTCAGTGAGTATCCCGCCTAATCCTGAAGGGGTAGAGACGAGATGGCCGACTTCGACACTCACTAGAGGTCCATTATTAATATTCTATAAGTTTGTGAATAATCATGGACTTATATAGAAGTCCTAACTGTGAAGCCAAATAAACAGGTAAACACCTTCAACAATAAATCAAGGGCTTCCAAAGTCTATTCTTTATTATCTTATCAGTTTATGTCAAGCCACATAGGGCCAATTCCACATTTACAAATTTCCAAGTAACAGATAAACATGCGCAAATCATGCCGAGGTCGACGGCCCGCTCCAATAGAATGTAAATTGTGCACTGCCGAGGGTCAAGCGGCACGAACCATAGATGCATCTATTATCACCGAGGCGTTTGGCCCGTTCCATAATTAAACACATATCTTGCTCGCTAATCATCCATGCGACGCAGGCACACATAAAGTACATGCTCAATCAGTCAAATAAGAACTTATCGGGGAATATTTATTCACATAAAACCAATTCTCCTTTAACAATTTTAAGAAATGAAGCTTAACCCCTTTGAAATTCATTTACTAATTTGATGTGATTTAAGCAGTTCAAACCATAAATGGGTTCACTATAATCTATGTATAACATGCTCTTTGGGTCCTAGACTACCCGGACAATAGCGTGATAGTAGCTACGAACGGACTCTCGTCACCTCGTGCGTACGTAGCCCCCACAAATAGGAGCACATAATCATTTACTTCACCTATGGGGTAAATTCCCCCTCACAAGATTAGAAAGGAGACTCACCTCGCTCCGAAGACTCATAACCGGCATTCTACATTCTTCCGAAGGCTCTAGTTGAGGCACCATGCTCCACAACAATCCAACAATCAATGTAATTTCATTAATATACGCTAAGGTACTCATTATAATCCAATCTAGGACAATTCCTAACACCGAGCGAAAGGTTGATAAAAATGCGCTCAGGCCCACGTGCCCGGGATCTAAAATTTTTTTGAAGATAAAGGTTACCCATGACCTTAGGAACTCAAATATATGATTTTCTCTTAATTCCATACTCAAAATCGTGGCTAAAATCCAAGATTATAATTTTCTAGGTTTTTCATCTAAAACCCTTGATTTTCCCTAATTTACATGTTAATATACCCATAATCTATGTATTTAACTTAAGATGTGAAGAAATTACTTACCTCTTTGATGATGACGGAAATCCCTCCTCAAATGCTCTCAAAAATTGCCCCCAAGCCATGAAAAATGGGTGAAATGAACCCAAATCCCGAATTTTAAACATCCTGCCCAGCCTAGGTCCGCCCTTCTTCGCGTTCGCATTCGCGGTCTCCCGCTCGCGTTCGTGAAGGCCAGTCACCCAAACCTTTTGCGTTCGCGTACAAGGCCCCGTGTTCGCATAGGCCAAAGACCCCAGGCCCACCTTTTCCATCTACGCGTTCACGATCCCCTCCTCGCGTTCGCGTAGCAGCTCAGCCCGCCCTTCCGCGGTCGCGACTTCCTCTTCGCGTTCGCGAAGGCCAAAACCTGAAGCCTCCCATTTTTCCTCTTCGCGTTTGCGAGACTTGCTTCACGTTCGCGAAGAAGGAAACCAGATACCAGCAACCAGCAATAGTTTTTAACCCATATTCGACAACTATCCGGAATCCACCCGAGGGCCCCGGGACCTCAACCAAACCTACCAACCAGTCCCAAAATATATTACGGACTTGCTCGAGGCCTCAAATCACATCAAATAATGCCGAAAATCATGAATTACACCTCAATTCACGCTTTATGAACTTTGAAATTTCCAACTTTTATTTTTGATGTTTAGACCTATCAAATCACGTCCGATTGACCTTAAATTTTGCACACAAGTCATATTTGATATTACGGACCTACTCCAACTTTCGGAGTTGAATTCTGACCCCAAGATCAAAAAGTCAACCTTCGGTCAAACTTCCCAAAAACCTTCGAATTTCTATCTTTAGCCAAATGGCTTCAAAATGACCTACGGACCTCCGAATTCACTTCCGATCGCGCTCCCAACTCCAGAATCACCATACGGATCTACTTCCAGTCTCAGAATCCCAAACGGACATCGATAATGCTGAAATTCACTCCAAGCCAAACTTAAGAAATTTCTTTTAAAATGCTTACTTCCACAATAGGTGCCAAAATGCTCCCGGGTTATCCAGAACCCGAACCTGGCATATGTCCAAGTCCAAAATCATTATACGAACCTGCTGGAACCTTCAGATCATGATTCCAAGGTCGTTTACTCAAAAATCCAATCCTAGTTCATTCTTTCAACATTAAGCTTCTCAAATGAGAATTTTCATCTAAATTTAACTTCGATCTTCCTGAATTTAATTTCCGACCATGCGAACAATTCATAATACCCGAAATGAAGCTGTTCATGGCCTCCAACTTCTGAACGGAGCGCTGGCACTCAAAACGACTGGTCGGGTCGTTACAAATAGGCGAGTAAGAACTCGACAAATTCTTATGAGCAATATTAACCCTGTCAACCAATAAACTAGATAAATTAGTTAGTCAATTCAATTGAAGCATACAATAGGAATGTTAGATAGCCCATAACCCTAGATCGTTTTCATTACATTGATATCATAAAAATCTACTCATTCTCTGTCCAAAGATCATTATTTGTTTTTATTTATTTTAATTAGTTTAGAATCAAATATTTCTACGTTTAATTATTGTTTAGATAATTATGATAGTCTAATTTAGTTAATAATTAATCAAAAGTCCTCGTGGGATCGACATCTGACTTTTAGTCACTTTATTACTTGACGATCACGTGCACTTGCATGAGTGTTTTTGGTCGCAACAAGTTTTTGGCGTCGTTGCCGGGGACTTAGAAATTAACTATTTTTCTATATTAGGCTTTTACTTTTAATTTTACATGTTTTGATTTTTTTCCTTCTCTTGTAAATATTTTTATTTTTATAACTATTTGATTTTTCTCTTAGTGTGTTTCTAGTTCTCTCAACATGACATCTAGGCATAAAATATTTGGAGATAAGGTTATTGATGAAGATGCTTGGTTGACAAAAGACTTTTATGGCTCGTATTTTTGGTCTTGTCATGGCCTGACTTCTTGGAGATCTGAATTTGAATATGGGAGTAAGGGTTGGTATTGGGAAAAATATTCACGATTAAGGGAATATGAGGAACGTCGTTATCTTCAAACAAAATTGGTGAATGACTGGTCTAAGGAAGGAATGAGCTTGCACATAAAATTGATAATTTTAGCTTGGTTGTACATAACTTAGATGCAGATTTGAATGCAAAGGTTGATGTGTGTAACACCCAACAATTTAATAATGAGTTATGTGAAGCTGAAAAAAATCTTCTAGACCAAATTGAGGAGCTAAAACGAGAATACCAATCACTAGACCCTATTTTTCTTGAGGATGCCAATATTGAGAAGAGTACTCTAGAGTCATGTGAGGGAATAGATTACATTACTTTGGGATCCTTGTGTATGTGTAAATATGGGGATGTAAATAGTAGTAAAATTCATGAGTTAGAGCGCATTAGACCTCATTCCAATCATTTTTCCACATTGAGTTTAGATAGTAAGATTGTAATCGAGCCATCTGAGCCTATTAGGGAGTCAAAGGGTGAGTATAAGAGTGTCTATATTCTTGAATTTGTTGAACCAAAAAGCAAAAATTACATTCCTCATCTAAAGGCCGAGAGGTACAGAGTGAAAAATTTATTACTTGGCCTGGTTATCTTTGTAGCCCCACCAAAGGTGCATAGCCACAGACTGGATGCCATGTTAGGGGTACAATTCATAAATTCAAGGTGGAGACCCAAACTGGTTCAAGTCGTGCCGCGACTTTAAATTAGGCGCTTGTTGGGAGGCAGCCCAGCTTTACTGCTTTCTTTTATTTTTATTAATTTTTATTTATTTTATTTTTCTATCTTTGTAGCATTTTTTTGTAGGATTATGAGCATAGAAGAAAAGCCACTGGAAGTGTGCAAAAGTGAGCTATGTGGTTGAAATAAGTGTGGGGTGACCGCACAAAGGATCGTACCTGCGAGAAATCTGAGTATCCCGTGAGCTGCTAATGCTTCGGCCTTTTGCCTACCAGGGAGTCTCTTTTACCCTCTTGTTATTTGTAGTGTGCATTGAGAACATTACACCATTTTAAGTGTGGGGTGAGGAGATTGTCAGGGTGATTTTCTGTGCTATGTTAGCTTAGTTATAGTACTCGCTAACAAAAATCAAAAAATTTGGACTTTTCCCGATGATGGATTTTGTGGACAGCTTTCTTGACGGATTAAGGTCCAATAAAAAAATAAAAAAGGGTGAAAAATAGAAAAAATCCAAAAATGCGTCTTTTTTTTAGGTAGCAATAATCCTCCATGGTTTTTCTTTGTGCAACGGTTCTTTTCCATGGGATGTAGTTTGAACCGGGTAGTAGTATTTTTTTTATATTTTTATAGTAGATTAGAATTTAGGGAATAAATAGAGGAAGAATGATGAACCTAGGCGCCCTTGACTTGTTTGATAGTAGTATATTTAGGCTTTGGCATATGCAATATCTTCTCTATGATTTGAAATTATTGATGATGCCTTGATTACTTAGATAGCATGTTTTGTGGCACCTATGTCTCGTTTTCTTGACTTATGTTCATTTTGTGCTTAATGCTTAATATCTTGTAGCTCCGTGAATACTTGCATTTGTTTAAGAGTCGGAATGAGACCGTTCTTAGTGAGTCATGTGCCATGTGTGGTGAGGTTTTTGTATAGTCTATGCATTGTATTTGTGTCTAGAACTTGCCCGGTTTGTGAGTCAAAGTGAAATTTTAGGTGCTGCTCGGTTTGAAAAATGATTTTAGGCTTTCTTTGATCTTTTTTAGCTTAATTGCGTACCACAAATAAAATCTATCCCTAGTTAAACCTTTTGAGCCTATAGACTTTTATTTGACACCCACATTACAAGCATATATCCTTTTTGTTCTTAGTTGATATTTTTGATCCTTTTTCCTCTTAAAACACTTTAATTGTGAGATGAGCGCTAAAAGAAGTAAGAAGGGACTAGCGTGGGGTGGATTTTGAGTGGAACCAATGAAAGAAAGATGGGTGCACTTATTGTTGATACCCAATTTTTCCCCTAAGTTTTTATACCCAAAATATTTTCGGAATAGCATATACGTGCATATATAAGCATATCCAAAGGTTTTGGCATTTCTTTTAATTTTAAAACCAATTGATTGCCTATTTTAGTACAACAAAATCCAGTAATTATTTTCCAAAAATTATCATTTTAGGAGAATAGCTTATTTTATTCTCATATTTATATCAAAATGTAATTGGGGTGGTTTTTGCATATTTTTAGGAATTTATTTGGTATTTTTAAAAGTTAAATTGCATATAATCGCAATTATAGCCTATTTTGTAATTGATACCATTTTATAATTATAAAATTAATCCTAGTATTTTTAAATTAATATTTATATAATATTTGTTTACCCAGTCCTTTTAATTTGCTTTTAAAATTGTTATTGCTATTTTTATAAAAAACAAAATGGGAAAAGTGGCTATTTACAATCTAGCCTCAATTGTATTTCAATTTCAGCCAATTTGGCACCCCAATTCAACCCAACTCAGCCCCAAAATTGAGCCCAAATTACCCAGCCCAATTACCACTCTAACCCGACCCAGCACCTATCCAACCGACCCAGCCCATAACCCTTTTTAAATCCCGACCGTTGATCATTTAGGTCAACGACCACCGTTGCTTCTTACCTTTTTTAATCCAAACGACCCTAAACCCTACCTCATTTCTCCTCAACCGCCGCCTCTGAATCCCCATCCTCTCTCAACTCTCTCTCAACTCACCTCAAACCCTAGCCGCCGCCTCTCACTGAAACCCTAATCCATGGCTTCCCAGGCTCATCGGAGGCCTATACCAGCCTCTCATGGCTTCTGCGTGCTCGTTTCTAAGGTCCTATGACCAAATCTTGAAGGGTTTCGACCAAACCTTGGCTCGATAACTGTTCTCCGGTCGTCTTCAACCTTTGTCCGGCCAGTCATGGCTATTCGAGTTCGACCTTCGACTCTCTTGCTCAGATTGATGGTTTCCAAAGCCTTTCTCATCACCTGGGTTTCTTATGAAACCCTAATCTCTACGGTTCCTTTGATTTATTTTTAGATCTGCTCCGGATCTGTGTGTGTGTGTGAACTTTCTATGCATTTTTCTCAAAGTTTCTTTAATTTTTTCTTTCAAAAACTCTTTATTCTTCAACTAGGATTTCATGTTAAATCTCTTCTCTGATTCTCGACATGTTTTACTGTGTTTTGCTTGTGATATTTTCTATCTGAGTTAGCATGTTGAGAACCCTAATTTTTGGGATTTTGCTTGAGTTTCTTAGTCTGTTTGTTAATATTTGTTTAATTTACCTTATTTTTCTATCTGAGTTAGCACGTTAAAAACCCTAAGTTTTGGGGTTTATCCGAGATTCTGAATCTATTTATTTGTTTATCTGCTTATCTCCTCTAAACTTGATTGATTTCGAAAACCCTAGTTTCTTTGGGGGACTATTCGATTTCTTTGAAGTTGTTCAATGTGATTCCTTTACTTCAATTCTCTTTTCTTCATGTGACTCTTTTGGTTCTAAGTTCTTACTACCTGTCAAACTTAACCATGTTTTCCACTCGACTCTTTGCATGCTTCTGATCTTCTTCTCTATTGTTAAACACTAAAACCTGACTCTCCTGCTTCGAATGTTTTCTTTTGAGCTACTACTATATGATGTTCTTTTTCCATAGCTTGGCTTCACGTGTCTATTACTTGTGCATTCATTTATATACTGAGTCCCTTCTGTGATTTATTTTTCAAACTCGTAATTAATTTCAAAACTTTTCTTCTCATGAAATTCTGATTTTTACTCGCTGTCAAGGGTTAATTGATTCTCATTCTTTGTTTGACTCTACTAAACACTTTCCAAAAATAAGTACAATCCTATACTTAGACTTAAACACCTACTGTATGATTTTACTGCTCCTTTTATGGCAACAACCATTCTGCTTACAGACTGATTTTCTTTCCTTATCTTGACCCTGTTAGTATCCGTTTGAACAATAATCCCTTGATTAAAGGGAAGTCTTGTGTTAATTGATTCTGACTTGTGATTGTTTCCATGTTTGTGTTAAAACTTTACTTATTACCTTACTCTTCACTCGTTTTCAAAACTATAAATACCCTACCCTCTTTTCTTTAAACACACGAACAACTTGAGTTCAAAAATACACATTTACACTTAAAACTCTCTCTTTCTTTACTACTGCTTGTGTTGTTGCTTTGTCTAGCCGGCTGAAAGCCAAGACTAGACTGTGGACTCTTGTTTGCTTTGCCTTTTCTGCGCTTTGCTTCTCTACTGGTATGTCCTAGTTAATTTACAAGCCTCAACAACATCATGTTTTCTTTAATTGCTCCAGTTTGTCATTCCTGTCTACTTCTTCTCATGTTTCTGCAGTCAAGATATGTTACTAGCATGCTGTAATATGCTCTTTTTCCCTTGTAAATTAATGTCTATCTATGTGTGCCCTTTGTCAGTCATTTGTTATTTATTTGCTACCTTATGAATCCCAAACCCCCACATCCCCTATATGTGTTTGTATTCCTTTAGATGGTTTGTGTCCATGCCAGCATCAGCTATTGCTGCACATGACCAAACCAAGCCTGTTGGTGTTATACAATAAATCCCATAATCCCTGTCCTTTTTGAATGGCTACCGATTCTGTGTAGTTTGAGTTTCACTACTTACCACTTACTATTTACAATCCAGTTTTGATAAATCTCTTTCAAACTATGTTCTGCACTTCCACTATGCTCTTAGAACTTAGGTTCTACCCCTCTTGTGTGAGCCTTGCCTTGGGACCCTTGAGCTCCCCCTGAACTTGGACACATAAGGGCTGGCCCTTCCACACTGCACAACTCAATTTTCTGATTAGCATCTTGGGTGTATGCACTGCCTGGGGTTCCTGAAATCCCTTGGATCTCTGAAACACCCTAGATGAGAGAAGGCTTGGAAATTTGGATCTCGGAAGTGGCTCAATCTCATATTATTGGGCACCAACTTTGAATTAGGCTACTCGGATGTAGCTGCTGATTCCTAATGTACTTTTTAATTTTAGTTTTATTTTCTTTTGCGCTGTAATAATTTGTATAAACTCGGGGATTTAATAAAAAGGGAGAGGGGGTTACTTTTATGCACTAAGGGTAGAAATCATGCTTATAGGGATTTATTTATAATTTGTGCAACTCCATGCATAGAGAATATGTCTATAGGATTCGATACTTGATTTCTGCAATAAAGCATGTAGAAAATATGCCTATAGGAATTCATACTTCTGCATTCAATAATGTCATTAGGCAAATAATTAGTTTTGACAATAGAGTTGCGTATAGTACCATGTCTACAGTACTCCTGTCTAAAGGGCTTAAATCAGTTAACATATAGAGAGCATGCCTATAGGAACTTCGAACCTAAGCCGCCTTCACTCATTCAAAATAGCATTCACTTTTTTCGAAAATTAGCATTTTACTAAAATAGCGGATTTTCTAGACAAATTTGCATTTTTTTGAAACTTCTGTAATTCCTTTTCCTCAAATTAGCCTTCATGTCTTCTGAAGTTTAATTCTTTTTCTGTTAAGCCTTTTCAAAAAATAATACTCTTTTTCTGAAACTCCTTTTGCTCTGTAACTCTGTTTTATAATCAGTTTCATGTTTTAAAATCAGAAATTCTACCCAACACTTAAACAAAAGGATTAATTAATCAATTAGATCGGTTTTAGTCAACTGCATCCGAGCGAGCCTAATGTAGACTTTTCGTCTAAAAATATGTGTTGAACCAGTCTGCTCATCGCTTTATTTAATTAAGACCAAACCAGTACGTGTAAGACATGCTAAACTCTATGACTT
Source organism: Nicotiana glauca (assembly GCA_026770625.1). Classification (NCBI taxonomy): domain Eukaryota; kingdom Viridiplantae; phylum Streptophyta; class Magnoliopsida; order Solanales; family Solanaceae; genus Nicotiana; species Nicotiana glauca. The sequence goes on along the minus strand of MU761474.1, from coordinate 72,668 downwards.
TTATCTGATTTATGGAGGCTTATTTGAGCCTTACTTGCTTAGTTGTTTCCCCTTTATTTGCATTACGTGTTTTGATTGATGCCATAGCATTTTGTCGTTTGAAAACTCCTAAAAAGGCCTCAAACCCTTCTCCCTTTAGGACTAGTAGTCCAATTGAATTACTCCTAATGATCCATTTCATAGCAATTCCTAACCCCGATCGAAAAGTTAACAAAAATGCCCTCGGGTCCACGTGCCCGAAACCCAAAAATTCTTCGAAGATAAAAATCACCCATGAACTCACGAACTCAATTATATGATTTTCTCTTATTTTCATCCCCAAAATCGTGGCTAAATTTCAAGATTACTAATTTTCTAGGTTTTCTACTAAAACCTCAAATTTATACTAATTTAAATGCTCAAATTAATACTTAGCTGATGTATTTAACTCAAAACAGGTGGGAGTGATTTACCTTGACTTTGATGACGAAAATCCCCTCTTGAAGCTCCCCAAAAATCACCCAAGCCATAAAAATATGAGAGAAAATGGCCAAATCCCGATTTTAAAACAACCCCTCTACCTCCAGCTACTTCCGCTTCTGCGGAAGAAATTCTATTTCCGCGGTCCCGCTTTTGACAACCATCAGCCGCTTCTGCGGCTTCCACTAGGCTGCCCATTTTTGCTTCTGCGTTCCCCTTCCTGCAGATGCAGTCCCGCTTCTGCGGAACCTTGACCGCATCTGCGGTCCACGAGCCCCTGGCAAAATCCGCTTCTGCGATGCCTCTATCGCAGGTACGGTCCCGCATCTGCAAAAATGTGACCGCATCTGCGGTCCTTTCTCTTCTACCCCAAAATCGCTTCTGCGGTTGAAGTGCCGCATCTGCGATCCAAAAATAGCAGATGCGGTTATGACAACAACCAGCAAGCCTCAGCCTTCCAAAATTTCCATTTTCGATCCGTTAACCGCCCGGAATCCACTCGAGGCCCCCTCGGAACCTCAACCAAACCTACCAACCAATCCCAAAATATGCTACGAACTTGCCCGAGGCCTCAAATCACATCAAATAATACTAAAATCATGAATCGACCTCCAATCCATGCTTTATGAACTTTAGAATTTCCAACTTCTACTTTCGATGCTTAAACATATCAAATCACGTCCGATTGACCTCAAATTTTACTCACAAGTCATATTCGATATTGCGGACCTACTCCAGCTTTTAGAATCGAATTCCGACCCGGATATCAAAAAGTCAACTTCCAATCATACCTCTCAAAATCCTCCGAATTCTATCTTTAGCGAAATGGTTCCAAAATGACCTGCGAACCTCCGAATTCACTTCCGGTCGCGCTTCCAACTCCAGAATTACCATACAGAGCTATTCCCAGACTCGGAATCCCAAACGGACATCGATATCACTGAAATGCACTTCAACCCTTCCAAAATGCTAACTTCCACAATATGCGCCAAAACGCTCCCGGGTCATCTGAGACCCGATCCGGGTATACACCCGAGTCCGAAATCATCATACGAACCTGTTGAAACTTTCAGATCCTGATTCTGAGATCGTTTACTCAAAAGATCCCATCCTAGTTAATTCTTTCAACTTTAAGCTTTCGAAATGAAAGTTCTCTTCCCAATTCAACTCAGAACTTTCCGAAACTCAATTCCGACTACTTGTACAAGTCATAATACCTTAATTGAAGTTGTTCATGGCCTCAGACTGCTGAACAATGCTCTAGGGCTTAAAATGACCGGTTGGGTCGTTACACTATGTAAGTACCTATTGAAAGAAGGGTACAATAATAATTCTATTTGTCCTTGTGTCTTTATAAAAGGATCTGGATTTGAATTTGTTATAATCTCCATGTATGTTGATGATTCAAATATCATTAGAACTCCTGAGGAGCTTCCAAAAGTAGTAGACTATTTAAAGAAAGAATTTAAATGAAAGATCTTGGAAAGATAAAATTTTGATCTACAAATTGAGTATATGAAAGATAAAATTTTTGTCCATCAATTAGCATATACTGAAAAGATTTTAAAGCAATTCTATATGGACAAAGTACATCCATTGAGTACCCGATGGTTGGGAGATCACTCGATATAAATAAAGATTCATTCTGACCTCATGAAAATAATGAAGAACTTCTTGGTCATGAAGTACCATATCTTAGTGCAATTGATGCACTAATGTACTTGCTAACATTACAAGGCGTGACATAACTTTTTTAGTTTATGTCTTAGCAAGATATAGCTCTGCTCCTACAAGGAGACATTGGAATGCAATCAAACACATATTGCGTTATCTAAAAGGAATTACCGATGTAGGCTTGTTTTATGACAATGATTGCAATCCCGATCTTGTTGATTATGCCGATGCAGTGTATTTATCTGATACACACAAGGCTTGATCACAAACATGCTATGTGTTTACATATGGAGGCACTGCCATATTTTGGCGATCGACTAAGCAATCAATCGTGAATACTTCATCTAATCATGTTGAGATAATTGCTATTCATGAAGAAAGTCGAGAATGAGGTCGATAATACATCTTATTCGAGACAAATGTGCTTGAAGTGTTGCAAACTACCTACAATTTTGTATGAAAACAATATAGCATGCATAACCCAATTGAGTGGAGGATTCATAAAAAGGAGTTAGGATAAAGCACATTTTACCACGGTTATTTTTCATACACGATCTTCAAAAAAAACGGTGATATCAATGTGCAACAAGTTCGTTCAAGTGATAATTTGACCGATCTGTTTACTAAGGCATTACCAACCTCAATATTTGAAAAACTGATATATAAGATTGGAATGCGTCGTCTTCGAGACATTAAGTAATTTTTCATCAAGAGGAGTAACTACACGCTGCATTCTTTTCCTTAACTAAGGTTTTGTCTCATTGGATTTTTCCGGTAAGGTTTTTAATGAGGCAGCAAACAATGCATATTATAAATAACTATGTACATCCCAATAATTTTTTTGTAAGTTCTTAATAAGGCACATTATCTTACATGGACATCCAAGGGGAGTGTTATGAATAGTTTGTACATTAGATGCTCATATTGTGAATAACTTAAAGATTAAATCTCTTGCTTTATGTCCATCACCTTTACTTTTTATGACTATAAAATACTATATAATTACAATAAAAATAGATAAATAATTGAAAAAGAAAATCTCTTCCACCTTTATATCTATATTTCTTGTTCATGTTTTATTAAATTACTTTTATTTCATTACAGTTACAAATTTGTTTCTAGCTTCTACTAGCGCGCTCTCTCCCTCCCTCCCTGTCTCTATCTTTATTATGCCTACCAAATCTGCTACTTTTCCTATTTCTATATCTGCATGCTCTCTCTCTCGCTCATCTAAGCTACATTTGAACAAAACCCACTTGGTTTTTCCGAAGATTTCATAGTGTACTCATGATTTCGGATATGTTTTTCTGATTTTATTTAACTCTGGTTGTCTCTTCTCGATTTTTCACAATTTTGAGCTGGGTTAGGTGTGGCCATCCCCTTTAATAGGCTGAATGCACTACTCTCTTGGTCTCAACATCATTTAGTTTGCAAAATCTAAGCTGCTATCTGGATATCTTTTCTTCTTTCTTGGCTTTCTCATGTTTTTTCCAACTTTAGATTCTAAGGATTTCCAGAATAAAATTTTGGAACAAGCCTGAAATTCGTTAGAAAATAGGGGTATGAAGATTAGAAATGAAAGTACTAGCCGTGGAAGCAGTAGGCTGGAGAGACCTGCTATTTTAAACAAAATATTAACTGTGTATTTAGTAGTCGAGTTGAATCTAGTGGGTTGGGATGGACCTGCTACCTAACACTTGCATCCTCCCCTGGAGGTTAGAGTGATGTTGAATCAACTAAATGTCTAATGTTCGGTTCTCGTCTTTGCAGGTTCTGAGTGGAGTGGCATTGATGTCGTTTAAAGCTGAAAGGGTTCCCAACGACAAAGAACATCCTTATGGTCACTCTTGATTTGTATCTACAGTTTACTCTTTTGATCTTACATCACTTGGTATTGCATGATTTTACCTTTTAATCTTGTGTGTGCATTTACTCGAGTATAGGCGTAATAATACCAACCTAATTAGATTAAGTTAAGGGCGGGCAGGGTTTGTTCCCATGGATGATTTGGTAAAATTTAATCAATACTGAATATTGTAGAGCCAAGGTATGAATCTTATTTATGGCTTACAGTAATATATTTTTATGAAAAAAAATATAGTTACATCTATTTCCAGCTTAAGTCTACTTCACCGCGTCGGTTTCCCCAAAGTTTATGATTTGGTAAATATGTGAATAATTCACTACATTCAATTCTACTTGAGTTGCACTTTTACTTCTCTTATTGTTCTTCATTTTAGTTATACCTTTACTCTCGTTCTTGTAAAGGTACTCTCTCCATGGTCCTTATGGCAGTAAGCAATAAACTTGGTGTTAACGTGCTCAATAGACCGAATTTATGATTGCAGTCATTGTATGACGTTGAGCTACCTCTTCATACTCTCTATCCCAATTTGTGATACATACTTCCGATTGAAATTCAAACAACTTCTCTGTGTATTATGGTTTTCGTAAACAAGTTAACTAGCCTTTCAATTTTAAGAATGTGTTGAATATAGTGATGTTAATCTAATCCAAAACATCCTCTCATATCAATTTTAAAGCTTAGGTAGCTTGACCCATTATGATGGAGTAGTTAGCCTGTTATATATTGCCTATTAATCAAGTCCATTAGATACTTACCACTAGCTCTTTGAAACATTTACAGGTAGCTTTGAGGATATAAGAAGAGATGACTTAAAAACTTATAAAAAAACTTGAGAAGGTTTGTGCTCATGACAACTTGTCGAATGTTAGATATTGAGGAATCTTACTTTCTGAAGACAATGTGAAGGACCTATCTGGTGATTTGCAGGTACCTAACAAAGTTTGGTGTTCATTGCACAAGAATTCAGAAACAGAACATGATTATCCATAACTGTTTAAACAATTGTCTCATAAATCATTATTTTTAACTGTAAAGTACTACTTGGTTGTTTCGACGCCTCTATTCCCTCACCATGAACATAACTAACTTTAAAGTCATCACAGAAGAAATAGATCTAAAATCAGTAAATCACACTCCTTGTTCATCACTTTCTTGATTTCTTTATTTATGATGAGCCAGCAGTTCTCTTTTAAAGGTGTCCCTTTCCTCCTCTCTTGCTAGTTTTAGAAAGTGCTTCCCTTAATCTTGATGGTGGAATGTATTGTCTTCCCTCCCTCATGATGAAGAGTGAGCTTGTACTTTCCCTAGAGTGCTCGCCAATTTCTGCTAAAATGAATGCCGAACTCTTTAGTTGCTCTCCGGGCTGTGCCATTTGCTGGTTAAGTTGTTTGATCTGACATATATATAAGAACATAAGGCAGCTGGTAAGTTTCAATATTTACCACTTAACAATCAAAAAAGAGTTCCAATATTTACTACACAGATAGTAAGAAAAAAAATCTTTTCTAAAACAAGAATAAATTTCAAGAAATGTAATTACTGTTTGTTTAGTCACAAACGTGGAACTAGATTGCATTGATGCATGACTCTCACTAATAATACTTGAAACCTGCATAAGCAAAATCTTTAGTGGTTTCAGTCTTAATAAATTTAACCAACTCATCTGCAAAGAATAAAAAAATAAAATAAAAAAGTACTTTTGGAGTACTTGCTTCTGTTACATTGCTTGGTTCGCTAGAAGGACCGTCGCTGCTAAGTTGTTGTTGAACCTCTTCTTGGTGGCTCAGCATGATAATAGGACATCTTCTACTATTATGTCCTGTTTTTTCACATGTACCACAGTTCTTCTTTTTTCCTTTTCTGGATGCTTTTAATGAGTTATGCTTTTTAAGATCTGGTTCTTTTGGAGATGTCTCATTGGGTCCTCTCTTTCTTAATTTTTTCGGTCTACCAGGCTGAGTCTTGTAAATGGGTGGCAGCACTGGATCTACTCCTGTCTTAGGCCACTGTGCAGAGCTATTAATTGGCAGGATTGAGGGTTCATAACTCTTCATATACTGCTCAGTTGTGTAGCATTCGTGGACATACATTTCGGGTTAATCCTTTTTAACCCAAATAGCCGCAATTGCATGATGACAAGGTATTCCAGTTAACTCCCATCTCCTACAAGAACATGTCGTCTCCTTAAGATTAACAGAGAATATTCTAAGGTAGATGTCCTCAATTTGATAATGGAATTGGTCAGTTTTAGTGGCAATACATTCAGCAGCCTTAGATTTATTTTGCTCCAACTTCAGCAAGATTTTTGGACAGATTGTGTGCTCATGCCTCATCATGTTATCTCTATTCTTCTGAAATCTTGACATCATGTACAGCCTAATTGACTCGAGCATTGTCAAAATGTGCTTGTCTCTAGCAAGCAATAGTACGCTATTGAACGATTCATACAAATTGTTCAATAGCATATCACACTTTGTGAAAGAAGAGAAAAAAGCTCTGGACCAGTCAATAGGAGGCTTATTATTGAACCATTGAGGGGCTTCCGAATTCAGCTTCTCCATTTCTTCCATATACTTGTGGAATTGAGCTTCAGTAGTTGACCTTGCAACATTCCATAAGCATTCAAAGGGTTTTAAATTGAGTAGGTCGAAGACAGAGTACCTGGAGTGCAAGTTTAGCGCTGAGCCGAGAGGAGTTGGCGGGGACGTGAAGCTTAGAACTCAGGTCATCCCCAAGAGGGACAACTTCAAGTACCTGGGGTTGGTAATTCAGGGGGACAGAGAGATCGGCGAGGACGTCACTTAGCGTATAGAGGCGGGCTGGATGAAATGGAGGCTTGCATCTGGAGTCTTGTGTGACAAGAAAGTGCCATCGAAACTCAAAGGTAAGTTCTATAGAGTTGTGGTTAGACCGGCCATGTTGTACGGGGCGGAGTGTTGGGCGGTTAAGAACTCCCATAACCCAGATGATGAAGGTAGCGGAGATGAGGATGCACTGGTGGATGTGTGGTCACACTAGGATGAATTGGATTAGGAATGAAGATATTCGGGTGAGGGTGGGCGTGGCCCCGGTAGATGATAATATATGGGAAGCGAGGCTCAGATGGTTCGGACACGGCGTACGGTTTTTATTTAGCTCCACTGAGATTGCTGTTGATTTTTGTCCCGGGAGGTAGATTTTGGCTGATATCATTACATGTCATGCATTTTACTGTCTTTATTGCTTGTGTTGCTATTTCTACTATTTCTATTGAAGTTACTAATGAATTGTCGTTTTTCTTGTTCTTGTTTTCTTATTATTTTTTGTGAGCCGAGGGTCGATTAGAAACAACCTCTCTGCTCTATCGGGGTAGGGGTAAGGTCTGCGTACGTATTACCCTTCCCAGACCTTACTTTGTGGGAATTTACTAGGTAGTTGTTGTTGTTTTGTAGGTGCCTCGCACCTCGCACAAAACCTGTGTGCAACATCTGGAAGTACCTCATCAAAAGCTGGAAGTAGACCCTTTTGCTTATCAGAAATAAAAGTTCATGTAAAAGGGTTTTGTGAGATTTCTAGGTCTTCATTTGAGAGCGTTGAATGTATGTGGTGTTTTTGGCGATGCATCAAAGATGTTTTAGTGAAACCTTTTCAATTTCTTATAGATAGTGAATTACCATTTTGTGTTAGCATACAGATCCTTAAAGTGTTTGAAACTGAGTTCATAATTGGCACATCATCAAGCCAATAATTCCAAGTATTTCAGTATGTATGCTGTGATACTTCGCTTTGATTGTCCCATGAAATCTTTAACTAATTAACTCAAAGAATACTCACATGATGGGGTGGATTGTAACCCACTTTTAGAACGCAATTCCATCGTAGCTTCCGGATCAAATAGATCAAGGACTTCTTTGTGATGAAGAAGCGTCCAAATATTGCAGAACTAGGGTTCAACTATGGTACGTGATGTCGAGGACGATATTTTTCTTGAAATTTTTATTTCTTCAAACAATAATGTTCTAAATACCTGAATTGCCCCTTTTAGCAGTGAACTCTCCGTTAAAGTTTTTTAGGTCTGTTAGTTGAAGGATCAAAACTACTCGCATGATATAATTGAAGGTTAGTAGTGGTAAGATGGATAACACAAGGACTAAAAGCAGAATATAGGTATAACACAGGGACTAAAAGTGCTATTTTCCCTATTATTTAAATTATAGTTTAAATACCTACGTAAAATATAAAGAAATATCGCATATGCGGTTAATGAAAATTATCGAGGGCAAAATAAACCTCGCATAGGATGAAAAGGAAGAGAATAACAATTATTCAAAGTTGAAACACGATTGATTTTTAAAGTAAATTTGGGGGATGCAAATGATTTTCACTAATTGATATATGGTGCACCTTAATTTGTTGTATGACAGTGACTGAAATTTAGATACTGATATTAGCAAAAGAGAAAAGAGAGATAAGAAGAAACCTTTGTTCAAACACACAAAGTTTATAAGACGCCACCTTAAATATCATTACATTATAGTAATATCATTTTTACTAGATGACAATTCGAGATATTATAGCAACATATAACAGAATCATTCTTAAAAATCTCAACATCGTGATACGGGATCGAGAAAGAAGCAATCTTGCTCCATCCATTATCCCCCATAATCCATAAATCTGTATAGACTCTGTGGTCACAGAGTACCGAAAGTTTGCCTCTTAACATTCCAGTCAGGGTGTTCATATCGAACCGGAAAACCGCACCAAAACAAAAAATCAAACCAAACTGATTAAAAAACCCGATTAGATTTGGTTTGACTTGATTTGGTATTGAATAAAAAAATCCAAACCAAACCGACATATAAATATATAAATTTTAATTATATTTTTAAGACTTTATAGTGAATTTTCTTTAGAAAATGTTGAAATATTTGGAATCCTCTCATTTATTAACCTTGAAAGCGTAAATTAACAAAAAATCATTGTTAGACGACTAAGAGAATAACTATCATGTGTTACTAAAAAAATTCTCCTATAAAAATATTTTAATAGATCATATGTTTGTCAATTTTTTTTTCTTCATATTTACTAAACATATATTCACTTATCAAAGTTTTATCTATAATTTTAACAAAGTAAGATTGAAATAATATTCATGTAACAAAAAAACCCAAAAACCTGAAAAATCCGACAAAACCGAATCAATCCAAACCGATATAGTTGGTTTGGTTTGGTTTTGATAAAATCCGAACCAACCCGGTCCATATACACCTCCTGGCCCTAGTGTCCAACTAACATCAACATCATTACCCTCGTCTACATTATTATCAATGTAGATGGGCAATGGCATATACGTGTATGCCATGTCTATAACGTCCAACGAGGCGACAAACCACGACTCGAAGTCGTCGTGGCTCTGATCAACGATCCAATACATCCTTTCATTTTTACATACAGCAGAGAAATGACAAGAAACTTTTTCCACGAATTCGATCTTAAACTCAACATAAAGAATTCATTCGTGTTTAACCTATTTTTGTCATTCCATATTGACGAACCAACCACCTGTACAATTTTAAATTCATGCTGGGATTCTACATAACAAAAGCCAAAAGTAACAATACCCGTCGCAGGTGGAGGGGTTAATTTTTTCAATTGTCGCATAGAGGGATTCCACAGAAACAAATCCCGACGAGAAACCGAAATACACAACAAGCCATTGCAGGAACCCTCAATTTTGTATTCACCAAACGAACTTTTGCAAGGAAAATCAAGCTTAACATGCCTCTGGTGAGATTCTTGATACAAGATTGAGGAAAGGGCAAGGGCGGCTCTAGGGTAAGCCAAGTGAAGCTCTTGCCTTAGGCCCCCAAATATTTAAGGGAAAATTTCATACAAGAACAATTGAGATCATTACTTTTCAATTTTATAGCACATATTTCAATTTACAGCCATCTAGCCTGATCACGCCCAACTATGCCTTATAAAAAGACAATGCGGTCGTTGCAAATATAATCCGGTTTACAAGTCCGGAGTCGAATCCCACAGAGAACTAAGGTTTAGCTATAGCTGTTCACTATTACCAAGAAGACAAGCTTGAACAATTCCTAACTTATAGATATTAAGATTCTTGTGTTTGAATAATTAACTAACAAATTAAAATAGTAAATTAACAACTAACGATACTGAGGGTTAGAGAAAAGATTAAGGAGGTCTAGAGTTATGATTCCCCAATTGTCGGAATCTTCCCGCTATGTCTTCTATAATTTCGCCTAAGTATTCTCTAC
>MU761474.1:19344-55117 GCA_026770625.1 Nicotiana glauca | reverse complement strand
CCAATAACCGAGCCTCTCCCGGCTCAAACCATCCGACTGGAGACCGACATCGCCTACCATACAACGCCTCATATTGAGCCATTTGAATGCTGGACTGCTAGTTGTTGTTGTAGGCGAACTCTGCTAAAGGCAAAAACTGGTCCCACGAGCCTCCAAAATCAATGACACAGGCTCGGAGCATATCCTCCAATATCTGAATAGTCCTCTCGGACAGGCCGTCTGTCTGAGGATGGAACGCTGTGCTCAACTGAACCTGGGTGCCCAACTCCTACTGAACTGCTCTCCAGAAGCGCGAGGTAAACTACATACCCCGATCCGAAATGATAGATGCCGGCACCCCATGAAGGCGAACAATCTCTCGGATGTAGATCTCAGCTAGCCTTTCCGATGAATAAGTGGTTGTAATAGTAATAAAATGCGCTGACTTGGTCAGCTTATCAACAATGACCCAAATAGTATCAAACTTCTTCCGAGTCATCGGAAGTCCAGTAACGAAATCCATGGTAATCCTCTCCCACTTCCACTCGGGAAGCTCAATCCTCTGAAATAAACCACCAGGCCTTTGATACTCATACTTGACCTGCTGACAGTTCAAACACCTAGCCACATATGCAATAATATCTTTCTTCATCCTACAACACCAATAATGCTACCGCAAGTCCTGATTCATCTTCGCGGTGCCCAGATGAATAGAATACCAAGAACTTTGGGCCTCCGCTAAGATCAATTCTCGAATCCCATCGATATTGGGCACACAAAATCTTCCCTGCAACCTCAAAACACCATTATCATCTAAGGTCACCTTCGTGGCACCTCCATGCTGCACCGTGTCTTTCAGGACACACAAATGGGGATCATCAAACTGCTGATCACGGATACGCTCCAATAATAAAGAACGGGCGACTGTGCAAGCTAACACTTTGCTAGGCTCAGAAATGTCAAACCTCACAAAACGATAGGCCAAGGCCTGAATATCCAAAGCAAGTGGTCTCTGGCTGACCGGAACATAAGCAAGACTACCTATGTTGGCGGACTTCCTACTCAAAGCATCGGCCACCACATTGGCTCTCCCTAGGTGGTACAAAATAGTAACATCATAATCCTTCAATAGCTCCAACCACCTCCGCTGCCTCAAGTTCAACTACTTCTGCTTGAACAAGTATTGCAGACTCTTGTGATCAGTGTACACCTCACACGTCACACCATATAAGTAATGCCTCCAAATCTTCAAAGCATGAACAATGGCCGCCAACTCTAGATCATGGACCGAATATTCTTCTCGTGGATCTTTAATTGCCTCGAAGCATAAGCAATGACTCTTCCATCCTACATCAATACCGCACCAAGCCCAATACGGGAAGTATCACAATAAACTGTATAAGTCCATGAGCCTGTGGGCAAAACCAATATCGGTGTCGTAGTCAGAGCTATCTTGAGCTTCTGAAAGCTCTCCTCACACTCGTCTGACCATCTTAACTGGTCACCTTTCTGGGTCAATCTGGTCATCAGGGCTGCTATGGATGAAAATCCCTCCACGAACCGGCGGTAATAACCTGCTAACCCCAAGAAACTCCGAATCTCAATCACTGAAGCTGGTCGAGGCCAATTCTTGACTGCCTTAATCTTCTTTGGGTCCACTTGAATACCTTCTGCTGATACGACATGACCCAGAAATGCAACCGAACTCAACTTGAACTCGCACTTCGAGAACTTAGCATATAACTGGCTATCCTTCAGAGTCTGAAGAACCACTTTGAGGTGCTGCTCGTGCTCCTCCCAGCTGCGAGAGTACACCAGAATATCATCAATGAATACTATCACGAACAAGTCCAAGTAAGGTCTGAACACTCGGTTCATCAACTCTATAAATGCTGTTGGGGCATTGGTCAACCCATACGACATGACCAAAAACTCATAATGCCCATACCGAGTGCGGAATGCTGTCTTAGGGACATCAGACACCCTAATCCTCAGCTGATGGTAGCCATATCTCAAGTCTATCTTTGAAAACACCTTTGCACCTTGAAACTGGTCAAACAAATCATCAATCCTCGACAGTGGATACTTGTTCTTTATCGTCACCTTGTTCAACTGCCGGTAATAAATGCACATTTTCATCGATCCATCCTTTTTCTTCACAAATAACACTGGCGCACCCCAAGAAAAAATACTAGGCCTGATAAAACCCTTCTCTAACAAATCTTGCAACTGGTCCTTTAACTCTTTCAACTCTGGCGGGGCTATGCGATTCGGTGGAATAGAAATGGGCTGCGTGCCCGGGGCCAGATCAATACAAAAATAAATATGCTTGTCGGGCAGCATACCCGGCAGGTCTGAAGGGAAAACCTCGGGGAACTCTCGAATAATAGGAACATAGTCAATAGAAGAAATTCTATGCTGGAATAGCAAACATACGCCAGATAAGCTAAACACCCCTTCTCGACCATACATCGAGCCTTTACATATGAAATAACACTGAGGGTGGCATGACCTGGGGTCCCTATCTACTCCAATCGGGGCAAGTCTGGTAAATCCAAGGTCACGGTCTTGACGTGACAATCCAAGATAGCATGATATGGGGACAACCAATCCATCCTTAATATAACGTCAAAATCCACCATGTCTAAAAGCAATAAATCAACACGGGTCTCAAGACCCTCAAACACTACCACACAGGAACGATGAACTCAGTCGACCACTATAGAATCACCTACCGATGTAGATACATAAACAGGGATACCCAAAGCATCACTAGGCATAGCCAGGTAGGGTGCAAAATAAGAGGACACATATGAATACGTAGACCCAGGGTCAAATAGCACTGAAGCATCCCTATCATAGACCACAATAGTACCTGTAATAATAGCATCTGAAGACTCAACCTCTGGCCTGACTGGCAAAGCATAACACTGGGGCTGGGCCCCACCTCCCTGAACCATGTCTCTAGGACGATCGGCCACTGGCTGACCTCTACCTCTGCTGGTCCGAGCTCCACCTCTACGGTCTCTACCTCCACCTCTATGATCCCTACCCCCGCCTCTAGCTGGTTGGGCAAGCTGTGGATCACGTGATGCCTAAATCATAGGCGAGGACCCTGCTGCTGAGAGCTACCCGAGGCTCGAGGGTAAAACCTGACAATGTGACCGTGGTCACCACAACCATAACAAGCCCTCGCCTACTGAGACTGCTGGCCATGTCAACCTGAATGTCCTCCCCGGAAGCTCTGAAGTGGAGGTGCACTGATGGGCTACTGATCAGAATAATGCTGGAGTACCATAATTTTTTCCTTTTGGGTTTTTGCCCTTGCATATAGTAAAAAAGGAATTAAAAAAATTAATCATACTGATTAGAAGCATAAATCATCTTGAAGAAAACAAGAAATACTTCACATCTTTATCTAGGTTGATTAATTACTTCTTTGAAATTTGGAAAACAAACCAGCTATTGAGAAAGTATACTTCATAATTTATGATTGTATCATTTGAAAGCAAACAGTGATTAGTATGACTACTAGAAGAGGTATTTTCAAGTATCCATGACCTACTTGATGCTTGCTATTGACTTACCATTTTTAAGTATTTTATATGAATGATGCATAAGCTACAACTAGTAAGTTATTACCTATAGTATCACTTTTCAGGTAATATAAATGCTGAATTTATGTATTAGTATTGTATATGTGTTGTTACCTATATATTGTACTTTTGATAAATTTATTTACTCATTGATTGGTTGAATTGAGTGAAGGAAAGTCATGACGTTAAATCAAATCCAATAGGCATGGTATAACCCGAAAACAACAACATTTTTTTAAGAGGCTCAATAAATATTATGACAATAATTTTATGATCTATTTAAACTCTAATAGAATTTAGAAGAAATATTCCAACTACAAACGGGTGTATTTCATATAGATGCTACAAATAATTAATAAAGTTTTACGTTGATTTGAGATTTGTACACTTATTTAAGAAAATAAATTTGATTTGTTATGTTGCAAATTAGCTGTGTACAACGTTATTGACATGTAACTAAAATTAAGGCTTGAGAATAAATCTCAATATTGTTTAGCCTATTATGCCATTGATTGAGGGTAAGATATTTTTATCAATTCCTGATGCTCCATAATGATAAGAGTTGGGTTTGAGTCCCAATTTATTATGGCCTAACATGCCTTTATATTGGTGAGACATTGGGTTTGAGTTCCAATGTACCATATTGATGATATAATCCTGACTAAAAAAAATAATATATTTTTCATGAAAAGGCATGAAGATTGTTCCACTTGATTAGCTCAATTCTTGAAGTGAATGTGATAATAAGTCTAAATGAAGACAAGTGGTTGAACAATGAACATGAGCGTTCCAAATAATAATAATCATCACAATGATTATAAAAGGAGAACAACAAGGGTTCTCAAAATAAGTCCTTCAAAATGTAAAGGCAATGTTTACCATCAAATTGGTATGAAGCACATAGCTAATTATGATCCATTCCTTGAAGAGAATGTGACTTGTGATAAGCATTAAGAATGCAGACCCATTCCTAAAGGTGAATGTGCCAATATGTGATAAAGCAATAAAGACATGCAATTCATGATTAGATGAATATCACACAACTCACCTCTTAAGGGAGGTTTGAGTGAAATAAAGAGAACAAATATTATTGTGTGGTTACATTAATATGTCATTGGTCGCGTACATGTGGTACACCAAAAATTATTTTGTCATACCTTACAAAGTTATTAAAGGCAAAATTAAAGCAAAAAATGATTCTTCTTATGATAATTTTGATCATGACAATTTATTATGATATACTTTTCTCAGTGAAGGAGACATTTACCATATGAATGGTATGATAAAAGATCTTGTAGTACAAAAGTTGTTAAGAACTCCGAAAAAACTAATTTGTTACTACCCAGATGAATAAAATTATTCATGACATTAATATTGTAAAGTCTCAAAAAGAAACCTTTTGAATTTCAAATGTATAAATCAAAGTGGTTGGCATATTGAGACTATAAATGAAAGGAATATTGAATATCTTCATATTTCTATAATTATACCGGATAAATATGAAAGGTTACCCGATCTTCTTTCTATTTGTACTACACAAATATAAGCATGATGCTGGAATCATATGCCACAAGTAAACTAGAGGTTTACTAAAATACATATTAGTTGGCATGACCGGTTGACCATCCCAGTTCAATTATGATGCAAAAAATTAATTGAGAATTACATTGGCATATATTGAAGAATAAAAGATTTTTCAAGAATTCTCTTGTGCTGCTTATTCTCATGATATACCAGTTAAGGTTGGGATTGAATCCCTTGATTTCTGGAGCGAATAAAAGGTGATAAATATATGGTCCTAGTCACATGCCATATGGACTGTTTATTATTAAATGATTTTAATAGATGCATCTATTCTATGGTTACATGTGCATTTGTTATCAACTTGCAGTTTGGCTTTTGCAAGATTGCTTGCTCAAATTATTAGAGCACAGTTCCAGAATATAAATTATGATTATTTATCTTGATAATACTGGTCTAAATCCGAGTTGGTTTAGCAGAAATTGTATGCCTCCAATTATAGCTAAATCATTGGTTATGAGAACAAAACTCCGAAAAATAAAATTTGGTATGAGGTGTATTATTTAAAATACATCAACACTTGTATGCATCTAGCCAAGTTATAAAAATTTCTCCCTATCACAATCGGTTCAGGGCTAGAAACCAAATAATTTCTATATAGAAATATGGATATGCTATATGATTTAATTATGCCATCACAATACACAGAGATAAGTTCCCAAAGAAGGTTGGGTAATGTGTTGATAATCCCAACATTAGGGGGAGAAAATGGACAGCTGAGAAAGTGATACATGAAATGAATTATTATGAATACATATAGATCCTCGTACAAGAAAATATGAACTTGAAGTTCAAGTGATAAATTATATATAAATTATTGCCAGACGCATTTGTTGACCCAAAGCTAAATGTCATATTTCAGCTGCTAATGCTCCAAATAGAATAAAATCCATGAGGGACATAGACTATGGCATGCATGAAGCGTAACAAACCAATCGGTTCCAAAGATAAAACTCCTTGAAGAAGGAGAGGGGCAAATGTTCAAGATGGTCATAATAACGAGGCGGGTGCTCTAGAAGAGCACCACGACATAACACTTCGTAAGACCTCATGTGAGAGGCTCAGGTACCTGAAAATAATGAGATAAAGAGATCTCAATAAGTTATGTCTTTATTGTGTAATAACTGAACCGATATAAAATGATCGTCGACGATGTTTTTAACATAATGTAGCGCTCAATATTATTAATATTGACGAGGATGTTGAGCTCAAATCTGCATGAAATTTAAACAGATAAATGATTGGCCAAATGAAATAAGCAATGAAAATTGACTTCACTTGAAAAATGTGAAGTTGGATGGATAGTCCCAACACCTGAAAGTATAAAGCCAATGGAGGTATAAATGCGTTCTTGTGCAAAAAGTTCAAATCGATTGCCATAAAGACGACTTGTGACACAAGAAAATTTAGTAAATATCCTCATATTGATTATATGGAGACATGTTCTATTATGGTGGATATAGTCATTTCAGGTTTTAATATATGAAAACCTTGATATACGTATAGTGAAAATCGTTGAAGGATTTAAATTGTGTTGGACCATATTATGGTTTCCAAGAAATTTATTAAATAAAACTTCAAAAATCCTTATGTTGATTGAAACAATCAAGGCGCATGTGGTATAATCACCTGAGTGAGTACCTGTTGAAAGAAGGGCACAAGAATGATTCAATTTGTCCTTGTGTCTTTACAAAAGGATTTGGATCTAAATTTGCTATAATCGATGTGTATATTGATGATTTAAATATCATTGGAACTCTTGGGTAGATTCCTAAAGTAGTAGACTATTTAAAAGAAAGAATTTGAAATGAAATATATTGGGAAGACAAAATTTTATCTTGGTCTACAGATTGAGTATATGAAAGATGAAATTTTTATCCATCAATCAACATATACTGAAAATGTGACGACTCAACCCATCGTCTTATGTGTTACCGCCCCGTTTCCCCCATTTTATGCTCTTCATATTTCATGGCATTTGGTGAGTTGGAGTTGAGTTGGGTTGGTTTTGGTAGGAAATGGAGCAATTAGTCTCTTTAATGAAAGCTTGTTTTGGAAAAGTCAACCGGATATTGACTATTGAGTTAGAGGGCTCAGATGTGATTTTTGGTGATTCGGTTAGCTTCGGGGGATGAATTGTGACTTAGGAGTGCGATCGGAATTGATGTTGGAAGTCCGGTGTAGAATTAGGCTTGAATTGGCGAAGTTAGTACTTTGTCGAATTCTGGTTGATAAGTGAGATTTTGATTCGAGGGAAATAATGGAATTATGAGAGTTTCTGTAGCTTTGTTAGGTGATTTTAGATGTGTGCGCAAAATTTCATGTCATTCGGAGGTGTTTTGGTCGGGTTTTTGTTCAAATGCGTCTTTCGGAAGTTTTTGAAGAACTTAGGCTTGAATCCGATGTGATTTGATGGTTTTAGCTTTGTTTGATGTGTTTTTATGATTGGAACAAGTTTGAATGATGTTTTGGGATGTTTGGTGTTTTTGGTTGAGGTCCCGGGGACCTCGAGGTGAGTTCGGATGGTTAAACAGAGAGTTTTTGGATTTTTGCAAGGAAAAGAGCTGCTGGTATCTGGTATTTTCGCACCTGCAGTTATTGGACCGCAAGTGCGGTCACGCTTAAGCGATGGTCGAGCCATAGATGCGAAGGCATGGGAATTTGTTTTTTCCACATAAGTGGTTGGTGGACCGTATCTGCGAAGCCGCAGATGCGGGAATAAGGCTGCAGAAGCGGAACCTAGGTATTTTGGTTTTCTGCAGAAGCGGATGTTGCAGGAGCGACTCATGGACCGCAAATGCGGTCGTGGCCTTTAAATGAAATTCTGCAGAAGCGGGAATATGACTGCAAAAGCGGTATCGCACATGCAGAAAAGGGGACCGCAGATGCGGAAATCCCTGATTATCAGAAGCGTTTTTAAGTTTATTTGGTTCCGCGAGTGTTAGTCCATTTCCTCCATTTTAAGCAAACTTGAGAGCTCTTGAATGGAATTGAAGAGAGATTTCGATTGGGTGTGATTGGAGGTAAGTTCCTTGACCTAAATACACGAAATTATGATAAATTTAACATGGAAATTGGTTGAAATTCATCAAAGGGGGTAAAGTTAGGGCTAGAGAATTGGTAATTTCGAAATGGAATTTGGAGGGTCAAATAGACTCCGATTTTGGTAAATTTGATATGTATGGACTCATGGAAAGACGAGGAATCCGATGATGTAAATTTTATAATTTTTCGAGAAGTGGACCCGGGGCTCGGATTTTGCCAACTTCGCGATTCTTGATAATTTTCGAGTCCTTTCGATTGGGTTATGTTCTTTTAGCCTATTGTAACGTATTCCTTGTGGTTTTGATCAGATTCGACGCACGAGGAGGTCGATTCGATAGGAAAAGGCATAGCGAGCTAGACTTTTGGCCGGCTTGAGGTCAGTAATAAATGTAAATGATGTCCTGAGGGTTTGAAACCCCGGAATCTCACATTGTACGCTATATTGAGGTGAGACACACGCTCTATGACGAGTTTGGGGTCGTTTGTAGTTGGGGATTGTAACTTGGTCCGTCCCGAGTGATGTTTATACAGTGTTATCTATTGAGACTTGTTTGGAAATCATCCTACTTGGATTAAATTGTCATATTTGGGCTTTGTGCCGATTGTTTGAATCCTTCAGGGATTACTATCACTGTTTTCACATTATTTGACTTGTTAATTGATTTCAATCCTAAGTTAAAATACTGTTTTGAAATGCTAAGTCATTTTTCTAAGATTTGAAAACTTGAACACTGTTTTACTGACATTCTGAGCTGAGAACTTATTATTTTAATATTGCCCGAGAGGCTTATGTGAATTTCTGGACTGAGTATGGATCGGGCTGCGCGCCGCATCGGTATTATATTGATATTGAGGCTGAGAGCCTGGTTGGTGCCACTAGATGGCTTGCTTATTTGCATTTGGGCTGTAGGAGCCCCTCCGGAGTCTGTACACACCCCTAGTGGGCGCCATCGACGTTAAATGGATCGGCCTGCACGCCGCAGCGGGTACTAGAGTGTACCATTCTACGTGCTACATTGCATTCATGCATTGAAATTTATCTGGTTTTACGTGTCATAGTAGTTCTGTACTTTATTTCATCGGTGCGTTGCTTCATGATTAAATGTTCTGGACTGCCAGTTATAGCTTATTTTGTTTTATTCCATGATTTCTTACTCTCAGCCTTTATTTTTGCTTATTACTCACTGGGTCGGAGTACTCACATTACTCCCTGCACCTTGTGTGCAGATCCAGGTACCCCACAGGCTGAGTGAGGACTTGATTAGCAACACATCATCATTCGGGAGCATCGAGGTAGCTGCATGGAGTTCGCAGCCTTGATCCCTCCCTTCTACCTCTATCATTTTGTTCCATTTTTTTTCCTAGAAAGACATGTATTAGGTGAATATTCTGTATTAGAGGCTCGTTTTCGCGACACCGGATTCTATTTGGCTATGTTGTGTTATTTTATTTAGACTTCTACAGGCTTTATTATAAGAATGAGAACTTGAATGTGATGACTTAGTAACATTTCTTGTGTTAATTATCTAAAATCTAAGTAAGGATTTGGGTTAATGCGGTATATGGTCGGGCTTGCCTAGCAGTATGTTGGGCTTCATCACGACCAGGGTTGGGGTCGTGACAAGTTGGTATCAGAGCCTAGGTTACTTGGTCTCGCGAATCATGAGCCGGTTTAGTAGAGTCTCGCGGATCGGTACAGAGACGTCTGTATTTATCCTCGAGAGGCTGCAGGACCTTTAGGAAAAACTTCATATTCTTGAAATTCTTGTCGTGCGACTTTGTTGATCTAAGAACTAAACTTCTGTATTCTATTCTCTCGCATATGGCGAGGACTCGTGCTACCTCACGTGGCGGACGACCACCGGTACCACCTACTGAGGCCACTAGAGGCCGTGGACGCGGTCGAGGAAGACCAATGAGAGCAACACCTGTTGATCCACCAGCTGCCCTAGTTCAGGACCAGACTCCAGTTGTGGATGCTCCAGCAGCACCTGTTCAGGCACCGACAGTGCCTATTGTGATTCTGGGTCTCCAGGAGGCCTTGGCTCAGATAATATCAGTTTGCACTTGCCTGGCTCAGGCAGTCTCATCCACTACTACAGCAGCTACTTCACAGGCCTGGGGAGGCAATTAGACCCCTGCTGCTCGCACACCTGAGCAGGTTGTGCAGGGACTGCTGACACCGGGAGCAGCTCTAGCTCTGCCGGTTACCCCAGTTTATGACTATGTGGTTCCAGCTATGCCCGACGATGAGCAGCATCGTCTTGAGAGATTCGGTAAGCTCCAGCCTCCGACATTTAGTGGTGTTGAGGGTGAGGATGCCCAGGGTTTTCTTGACAAGTGTCAGTGTATGCTTCGCACCGCAGGGATTTTGGAGTCGAGTGGTGTGGCTTTTACTACCTTTCAATTCGCAGGGGATGCATTTACCTGGTGGGAGGATTTTGAGAGGCGTAGGCCTATTGGTGCATCGCCCCTTACATGGCAGAAGTTCTCCACTCTCTTCTTGGAGAAGTACGTACCGTAGTCCCGTAGAGAGGAGCTGCGTCGTCAGTTTGAGTGGTTGACCCAGGGGGACATGTCTGTTACCCAGTACAAGATGAGATTTTCACAGTTGGCCCGTCATGCTACTTGGATGATCCCGACAGATCGGGAGAGGATTAGGAGGTTCGTGGATGGCCTCAACTATTCACTCCGTATTCTGATGACTAGAGAGAGGGTATTGGGTGCCTCATTCGAGGAGGTAGTTGACATTACTCGTGATATTGAGATGGTTCGCCGCAGGGAGCATGAGGAGAGGGAGGCCAAGAGGCCTCGGGGTTCAGGTAGCTTCAGTGGTTCTCCACCTAGCGGCCAGTTCCAACGTGGTAGAGGCTGTTCCTTCAGGCCTCCTCATTCGGCCCATCCAGAGTATAGTGGGGCGTCTTCAGGCCGTGGTCATCAGGGGTTCCAGTAGGGGAAGCCTTCACTTAGTGCCCTCCCAGCTCAGAGCTCATCTTATGCCCCTACAACTCAGGGTTCTTCTGTGCCGAGTGCATCAACTGGTCATTCTGGTGCGAGGGGTTCCCTTCAGTCCCCTTCTCCAGCACCTGGTAGTTGCTACGAGTGCGGTGAGTTTGGTCATATGAGGAGACAGTGTCCTCGACTTCGTGGTGGTCAGTCTCAGTAGAGGGATCAACCCTCATCTTCTACTCCAGCTTCTTCTGCACCTGCCCAGTCAGTTAGGGGTAGGGGGCCAAGAAGCCAGGGGCCGCCCCAGGGGTGGAGGTCGATCCGGCGGTGGCCAGGCTAGATTTTATGCTATTCTAGGCAGGTCAGATGCCATTGCATCGGATGCGGTTATTACAGGTATTATCTCAGTCTGCCACAGGGATGCCTCTATCTTATTTGATCTCGGTTCTACCTATTCTTATGTGACCTCATATTTTGCTCATCATTTGGGTATGACCCGAGGGTGTCCTGCTTTACCTGTGCACGTATCTACCCCGGTGGGCGATACTATTATTGTAGACTATGTGTATCGGTCTTGTCTTGTGACTATTGGGGGTCTGGAGACCCGAGTTGATTTGTTGCTATTGAGCATGGTAGACTTTGATTTTATTCTGGGCATGTACTAGTTATCTCCGTGTCATGCTATTCTAGACTGTTATGCTAAGACAGTCACTTTGGCTATGCCGGGTATCCCGAGGATCGAGTGGCGAGGTGTGACTGACTATGTTCCGAGTAGAGTTATTTCTTTCTTAAAGGACCAACGTAAGGTTGGGAAGGGTTGGCTTTCATATTTGGCGTTTGTGATAGATGTTGGAGCTAAGACTCCTAGCCTTGATTCTGTTCCCGTCGTGAGGGATTTCCCTGATGTGTTTCCCGCAGACCTGTCGGGCATGCCACCGGACAGGGATATTAATTTTGGTATTGACCTGGTGTTGGGCACTCGACCCATTTCCATTCCTCCATATCACATGGCACCAACGAAGTTGAAAGAATTAAAGGATCAGCTTTAGGAACTCCTAGAAAAGTGGTTCATTTGACCTAGTGTGTCACCGTGGGGTGCACCAGTTCTATTTGTGAAGAATAAAGATGGCACAATGAGAATGTGCATTGACTACAGGAAATTGAACAAAGTAACAGTGAAGAACAAGTATCCCCTGCCTCGTATTGATGATTTATTTGACCAGCTTCAGGGGGCAAGGGTATTCTCCAAGATTGATCTCCGTTCAGGCTATCACCAGTTGAAGATCAGGGATTCAGATATTATGAAGACTGCTTTCAGGACTATATATGGGCACTATGAGTTTCTTCATATGTTCTTTGGGCTGACTAATTCCCCAGCAGCGTTCATGCATTTGATTAACAATGTATTTCGACCGTATCTGGATTCATTTGTTATTGTTTTTATTGATGATATCCTAGTGTACTCATGTAGCTAGTAGGAGCATGCACATCATTGGCGGGTGGCACTATAAAGATTGAATGAGGAGAACCTTTATGCAAAGTTCTCCAAGTGTGAGTTCTGGCTTGGTTCTATGGCTTTCCTGTGGCACGTGGTGTCCAGCGATGGTATTCAGGTAGATCCTAAGAAGATAGAGGCAGTTCATAGTTGGCCTAGACCATCCTCAACCATAGAGATTCGTAGTTTCCTCGGTTTGGCGGGTTATTATCGCCGGTTCGTCCAGGGTTTTTCATCAATTTCTTTGCCCTTGACCAAGTTAACGCAGAAGGGTGCTCTGTTTGTATGGTCGGACGAGTGCGAGGATAGCTTCCAGAAGCTTTAGACTGCTTTGACCACAGCTCCAGTATTAGTTTTGCCATCAGCTTCAGGGTCTTACACTGTCTATTATGATGCTTCGAGAGTCGAGATTGGCTGTGTATTGATGTAGGAGGGTAGAGTGATTGATTATGCTTCTCATCAGCTGAAGCCCCATAAGAAAAACTTCCTTGTTCATTACTTAGAGTTGGCTGCTATAGTTCATGCTTTGAAGATTTGGAGGCACTACTTATATGGCATATCTTGCGAGGTATTCACCGATCATCGAATCCTCCAGCACTTGTTCAAGCAGAAGGATCTTAATTTGAGGCAGTGGAGGTGGCTTGAGTTGCTAAAGGATTATGACATTACTATTCTGTATCATCCGGGGAAGGCCAATGTAGTGGCCGATGCTTTGAGCCGAAAGGCACTCAGTATGGGGAGTTTGGCGTACATTCCAGTTGGGGAGAGGCCCTTTGCAGTTGATGTTCAGGCGTTGGCCAATCGGTTTGTGAGGTTAGACATTTTAGAGCCCAGTCGGGTGTTGGCTTGCGTGATTTCTTAGTCTTCTTTATATGATCGCATCAGAGAGCACCAGTATGATGATCCGCACTTGGTTGTCCTCAAGGACAGAGTTCAGCATGGCGACGCCAGAGATGTGACCCTTGGTGATGATGGAGTATTGAGGATGCGGGGTCGGATTTGTGTGCCCAGTGTAGATGGGCTTAGGGAGTTGATTCTTGAGGAGACCTACAGCTCGCGATATTCCATTCATTCGGGTGCCGCGAAGATGTATCAGGATTTTAGGTAGCATTACTAGTGGAGGAGAATGAATAAAGATATTGTGAGTTATGTAGCTCGGTGTCTTAACTGTCAGCAAGTGAAATATGAGCATCAGAGACCGGGTGGTGTACTTCAGCGGATGGATATTCCAGAGTGGAAGTGGGAGAGGATTACTATAGATTTTGTGAGTGGTCTCCCTCGGACCTCAAAGAAGTTTGATTCGATTAGAGTGATTATAGATAGGCTGACCAAGTCTGCGCACTTTATTCCGGTGTGTACTACCTATTTTTCGGAGCGGCTGACAGGTATTTTCATCTAGGAGATTGTTCGGTTGCATGGGGTCCCAGTTTCTATTATCTCAGAAAGAGGTACTCAGTTCACTTCCCAATTTTGGAGGAATTTTCAGCGAGAGTTGGGTACACAGGTGAAGCTGAGCACAGCGTTTCATCCTCAGACAGACGGGCAGTCCAAGCATACCATTCAGATATTGAAGGACATGTTGCGTGCCTGTGTTATTGATTTTTGAGGTTCTTGGGATGATTTCTTGCCACTTGTAGAGTTTTCCTACAACAACAGCTATCAATCCAGCATTCAGATGGCACCGTATGAGGCCTTATATGAGAGACGGTGTAGATCTCTGGTTGACCCGGCGAGGCTAGGCTATTGGGGACAGAGTTAGTTTAGGATGCCTTAGAGAAGGTGAAAGTGATCCAGGAGAGACTTCGTACAGCTCAGTCGCGTCAAAAGAGTTATGCGGACCGAAAGGATCGAGATGTATCTTATATGGTGGGCGAGAAGGTCTTGCTGAAGGTTTCTCCCATGAAGGGCGTTAGGAGATTTGGAAAGAAAGGGAAGTTGAGTCCGTAGTTCATTGGGCCTTTTGAGGTATTTAGGAGGATCGGGGAGGTGGCCTATATTCTTGCCTTGCCACCCAGCTTGTCGGGGGTTAATCCGGTATTTCATGTATCTATGCTCCGGAAGTATGTTGGGGACCCGTCTCATGTGTTGGACTTCAGCACAGTTCAGTTGGACGATGATTTGACCTATGATGTGGAGCCAGTGGCTATTTTGGGTCGTCGGGTTCGAAAATTAAGATCAAATGATATAGCTTCGGTGAATGTGTAGTGGAGAGGTCGGCCCGTGGAGGAGGCTACCTGGGAGACCGAGAGGGAGATGCGGAGCAGATATCCTCACCTATTTGAGACTTCAGGTATGTTTCTTGACCCGCTCGAGGACGAGCGTTTGTTTAAGTTGGGGAGGATGTGACGACCTAACCCGTCGTCTCATGTGTTACCATCCCATTTCCCCCATTTTATGCTCTTCATGTTTCATTATCGGCATTTGATGAGTTGGAGTTGAGTTTGGTTGGCTTTGGTAGGAAATGGAGCACTAAGTCTCTTTAAGGAAGGCTATTTTGGAAAAGTTAACTGGATATTGACTATTGAGTTAGAGGGCTCAGATGTGATTTTCGGTGATTCGGTTAGCTTCGGAGGACAAATTGTGACTTAGGAGTGCGATCAGAATTGATTTTGGAAGTCCGGTGTAGAATTATGCTTGAATTGGCAAAGTTAGTATTTTGGCGAATTCGAGTTGATAAGTGAGATTTTGATTCGAGGGTCGGAATGGAATTCCGAGAGTTGATGTAGCTTTGTTAGGTGATTTTGGATGTGTGTACAAAATTTCAGGTCATTCGGAGGTGTTTTGGTCGGGTTTTTGATCAAATGCGTATTTCGGAAGTTTTTGAAGAACTTAGGCTTGAATCCGATGTGATTTGATTGTTTTAGCATTGTTTGATGTGTTTTGATGATTGGAACAAGTTTGAATGATGTTTTGGGATGTGTTGGTGTTTTTGGTTGAGGTCCTGGGGGCCACTGGGTGAGTTCAGATGGTTAAAAGAAGAGTTTTTGGATTTTTGCAAGGAAAAGAGCTGCTGGTATTTGGTATTTTTGCACCTGCGGTTATTGGACCGCAGGTGCAGCCACGCTTAAGCGATGGTCGAGCTGCAGATGCGAAGGCATGGTAATTTGTTTATTTCTGCAGAAGCGGTTGGTGGACCGCATCTGCGAAGCCGCAGATGCGGGAATAAGGCCACAGAAGCGGAACCTGGGTATTTTAGTTTTCCGCAGAAGCGGATGTCACAGGAGCGACTCGTGGACCGCAAATGTGGTCGTAGCCTTTAAATGAAATTCCACAGAAGCGGGAATGTGACCGCAAAAGCGGTATCGCACATGCAGAAAAGGGGACCGCAGATGCGGAAATCCCTGATTATCAGAAGGGTTTTTAAGTTTATTTGGTTCCGCGAGTGTTAGTCCATTTCCTCCATTTTAAAACAAACTTGAGAGCTCTTGAACGAAATTGATGGGAGATTTCGATTGGGTGTGATTGGAGGTAAGTTCCTTGACCTAAATACACGAAATTATGATAAATTTAACATGGAAATTGGTTGAAATTCATCAAAAGGGGGTAAAGCTAGGGCTTGAGAATTGGTAATTTAGAAATGGAATTTGGAGGGTCAAATGGACTTCGATTTTGGTAAATTTGATATGTATGGACTCGTGGCGAGAGAAGGAATCCGGTGATGTAAATTTTATAATTTTTTGAGAAGTGGGCCCGGGGCTCGAGTTTGCCAACTTCGTGATTCTTGATAATTGTCGAGTCCTTTCGATTAGGTTAGGTTCTTTTAGCCTATTGTAATGTATTTCTTGTGGTTTTTATTAGATTCGATGCACGAGGAGGTCGATTCGAGAGGAAAAGTCATAGTGAGCTAGACTTTTGGCCGGGTTGAGGTGAGTAATAAATGTAAATGATGTCATGAGGGTTTGAAACCCTGGAATCTCACATTGTACGCTATATTTAGGCGAGATACGCGCTCTATGACGAGTGCGGGGTCGTTTTTGGTTGGGGATTGTGACTTGGTCCGTCCCAAGTGATGTTTATATAGTGTTATCGATTGAGACTTGTTTGGAAATCATCCTACTTGGATTAAATTGTCATATTTGGGCTTTGTGCCGACTGTTTGAATCCTTCAGGGATTACTATCACTGTTTTCACATTATTTGACTTGTTAATTGATTTCAGTCCTAAGTTAAAATACTGTTTTGAAATGGTAAGTCATTTTTCTAAGATTTGAAAACTTGAACACTATTTTACTAACATTCTGAGCTGAGAACTTATTATTTTAATATTTCCCGAGAGGTTTATCTGAATTTCTGGACTGAGTATGGATCGGGCTACGCGCCACAGAGGTATTATATTGATATTGAGGCCGAGATCCTGGTTGGTGCCACTAGATGGCTTGATTATTTGCGCTTGGGTTGTAGGAGCCCCTCCGGAGTTTGTACACACCCCTAGTGAGAGCCGTCGACGTTAAATAGATCGGGTTGCACGCCGCAGCGGGTACTAGAGTGTACCATTCTACGTGATGCATTACATTCAGGCATTGACATTTATCTGGTTTTACTTGTCATAGTAGTTCTGTACTTTATTTTCATCGGTGCGTTGCTTCATGATTAAATGTTCTGGACTGCCAGTTATAGCTTATTTTGTTTTATTCCATGATTTCTTACTCTTAGCCTTTATTTATGCTTATTACTCACTGGGTCAGAGTACTCACATTACTCCCTGCACCTTGCGTGCAGATCCAAGTACTCCACAGGCTGAGTGAGGACTTAATTAGAAGCACATCATCATTCGGGAGCATCGAGGTAGCTGCATGGTGTTCGCAGCCTTGATCCGTCCCTTCTACCTCTATCCTTTTTTTCTGTTTTTTTAAATCCTAGATAGACTTGTATTAGGTGAATATTCTGTATTAGAGGCTCGTGTTCGTGACACCGGATTCTATTGGGCTATATTGTGTTATTTTATTTAGACTTCTGTAGGCTTTATTATAAGAATGAGAACTTGAATGTGATGACTTAGTAACATTTCCTGTGTTAATTATCTAAAATCTGAGTAAGGATTTGGGTTAATGCGGTATATGGTCGGGCTTGCCTAGCAGTGTATTGGGCGCCATCACAACCGGGGTTGGGGTCGTGACAGAAAAGATTTTAAAGTGATTTTATATGGATAAAGTGTCACGAATCAAAATCCACTAAGGGTCGTGGTGGCGCCGGACACCTCTGTCAGGCAAGCCAACTAAATTATCAATTAAATTCACTTTTAATACCTTTAAAAAATCTAGGATTTTTTCTTCCATTTTTCATAATTAAAACAATCTTTACTTGAATTCAAATTAAGTAATAACTACTAGTACACATCTTTCAAAAACCATCCCAGAACCCGGTGTTACAAGTGCATGAGCATCTATTGATAATGAAAATAAAATACAACATCTGTCCAAAATACAGTGGACAGGGAATAAATATAAAAATTCTGAAAGGAACTACACTAGCTGCGGGTCGCCTCGAACAATGCAGCTCACCTAGTCCCAGGATCATCTGCCTTGCTACGCCCAGTAGGCCGCTAGAGGTATATATATACCTGTGCAACAAAAATGCACAGAAGTGTAGTATGAGTACGTAATCAACGTGTACTCAATGAGTATCCCGCCTAATCTCAAAGAAGTAGAGATGAGATGGCCAACTTCGACACTCACTAGAGGTCAACTAACAATATTCTGGAAATGTGAGTGAAATCATGGATTTATATAGTAGTTTTCATTCGCGAAACCAGAAAACAGGTAAACACTTAATCAGGGGCTTTCAAGGTTTATTCTTTATTATTTCATCAATTTGTATCAAGCCACAAAGGGTAAATTTCACGTTTAAAAATCCTCAAGCGACAAATAACATGCGCAAATCACACCGAGGCGACGGCCCAATCCAACAGGAATGTAAACTGTGCACTGCCGAGGGTCGAACGGCCCGAACCATAGATGCATCTATTTAATCTGTCGAGGCGTTCGGCCCATTCCATAAATAAACACATACCCTGGTCGTGAATCATGCATGCGACGCAGGTACATATAAAATACATGCTCAAGTAGCCAATTAAGAATTCATCGGGGATATTTATCCAAATAAGACAATTTCTCTTTTTAAAAATTCAGAAAAAAAATGATGTTTAATCTCTTTTTAAATTCCCTTACCAATCCAAGGTGATTTAAACAATTCAAGCTATTAATGGGTTCATAAATAATCCAAGTATAACATGCTTATGGGTCCTAACTACCCGGACAATAGCATAATAGTAGCTACGCACGGACTCTCGTCAACTCGTGCGTACGTAGCCGCCACATATAGGAGCACATAATTAATTATTTCACCTATGGGTACAATTCCCTCTTACAGGGTTAGAAAGGAGACTCAACTTGCTACGAAGATCCATAAACGACCTCCAAGCCTTCCCGACGACTCGAATCGTTGCCAAATGTTCCGAAACTAGCCAAATAACGGCAAACAAATGAGAATATACTCGAATACTTGTTAAAAATTCAAATTATACAAATCCCCAACTCCGCTTAGTGAAATGACCAAAATACCCTCGAGCCCACGTGCCCGGAGTTCGAAATTTCTCGAAGATATACAATACCCATAGCTTCACTAGCTCAAATATATAATTTACTCCTAATTTCATGCTCATATTCGTGGTAAAATCCAATTTATCAAATTTCTAGGTTTTCTTCCAAAAATCCCAATTTTTCCCATAATTTTCATTCCTAATTCCATGATATAATCTTGTACTTAACTTGGAAATGAGTAGGGGTAACTTACCTTAACATAGATGACGAAATCCCCCTTTGAAGCTCTCCAAAAATCGCCCCAAGTCATGAGAAAATGGATGAAATGAACCAAAACCCCGATTTAAAACAAGCTCTCTGCCTCCAGCCCTTTTCGCTTCTGCGACTCCTCCACCGCATGTGCGGTCCCGCTTCTGCAGAAAAATGACCGCATCTGCGGTCCCAGCCTAGCCGCCCCAAACCGCTTCAGCGATAAGCCCACCACTTTTGCGGATTCCTGACCGCATATGCAATCCCTGCTCACCTCACTCCCAACCGCTTCTGCGGTTCCTTCCTCGCTTCTGCGGTCCCATTTCCACAGAAGCGGAAATACTAGAAACCAGCAACTCCAACCTTCCTAAAATTCTATTTTCGATCCGTTAACCACCCAGAATCCACCCGAGGCCCCCGAGACCTCAACAAACCTACCAACCAATACCAAAACATATTACGGACTTGCTCGAGGCCTCAATCACATCAAACGACGCTAAAATCATCAATCGTCCTCCAATCCAAGCTTTATGAACCTTGAAATCTCCAACTTCTATTTCCGACGTTTAAACATATCAAATCATGTCCGATTGACCTCAAATTTTGCACACGAGTCATATTTGACATTACGGACCTACTCCAACTTCCGGAATCGGGTTCCAACCCCGATATAAAAAAGTCCACTTTCGGTCAAACTTCTCAAAAACCTTCAAATTTCTATCTTTGGCCAACTGGCTTCAAAATGACCTATGGACCTCCGAATTCACTTCCGATTGCGCTCCCAACTCCAGAATCACCATACGGAGCTACTCCCTGTCTCGAAATCCCAAACAGACATCTATAACACTGAAATACACTTCAAGCCAAACTTAAAAAATTTCTTCCAAAATACTAACTCCACAATAGGCGCCAAAACGCTCCCGGGTCATCCAAACCCCGATCCAGTCATACGCCCAAGTCCAAAATCATCATACGAACCTGCTAGAACCTTCAGATCTTGATTCCGAGATTGTTTACTCAAAATTCCAATCTTAGCCATTTTCTCCAACTTAAGGCTTCTGAAATGAGAATTTTCATTTAAATTTAACTCCGTTCTTCCTGAATTTCAATTCCGACCATGCGTACAAGTCACAATACTTGAAATGAAGCTGCTCTTGGCCTCAGACTGCTGAACGGTGTGCTAGGGCTCAAAACAACCGGTCGAGTCGTTTCATTCTCTCCCACTTAAACATACGTTCATCCTAGAACGTGTTGAGAACTATATTGAAGTAGTCTGAAATTGCTGTTTAGCACCTCATGCACCTTCCCGTGCTACCACAACTTAGCTAAGCAGATTAGCTCGATAAATTCTGAAGATATTCCCTTTTATTCAAGCAAATAAGCCTTAGAGCCCGATTCCAACATCCGAAATTCTATGCCAGGCCTGTTTCGAACATACGATCGCCATATCAATCACTACACATAGTACTCAAACATGACTGCATAACTTTGCTGGATTCTCACTTTGCAACACTTGATCTACAAGACCACGATAATGTTTTTTGATCAACTTAGCCAAAATTCAACGAATCAGATGCTCCCATTGCACCTCATGACACACGCAAGCCTCACTCTAACTCTTACAATACTGCCACGTCGGATGAGATGTGCTGAAATTCATAATCAACTGCCGAGTCAACCAATCATTTAGTCTATACTTTTGGAGAGAAATATTACCACATTCTGAACCAAATAATGATCTTTGCTCCTTAATATACTTAATATAATCGGATTGCACTGATCCTAAATCCCATAATCTCGTCTCACCCAGTACGAACTGATCAGGCAATAAGCCACTCCGAATGCGATCAAAAGTCTCATACGATGCCACAATGTGCCAATAGGACACCAATCCGAACACAACACAAAGAGGAAATTGAACTCTGGAAGGAATTACCTAACCCCCGCACTAATATGGACTTTCCTTAGAAGATAGGAAGCAAGGCATACAAAATAGCATATAGAAAACTATTTTCAACATCACACTATTATGGCGCGCAACCCGATCCACACAGCATAACCATGGCGGCGTGCCACCCGATCCTCGTAACATAACTATGGCGGCGTTCCACCCGATCCAAATAACATGCCCATGACAGCGTGCCACCCGATCCACACGTAGAAATCACATAAGGAGATGTACATCGAGCTAAAATTGCTCATTACAAATAAAAATATCGAATTTCGATCGCAAGCATGCTAAGTGCATAATACCATCCTTGAGAAAACACATAGCGCGATAGGCTACAAAACTCAATCACAACTAAGGTGCGGTACAAGATCTGAATCTCAAGAGCCATTTTTGCTCATAATACAACATTCCCACGCGGGTCCGCAACACATACACAGTTTCTCAGGCCATCTCACAACTCACACGGCGCAATGTATCACTTCATGAAATATCTGACAACGAGATAACACCCTGACTACTCCATAAGGAGCGCATTACTGAAATGAACACAACTGGCATGTCATAGAGCCCATATTCACATTTAAACCCATCCACCGACCTCAAGTCGATCCTGATCACATCAAATTAAGCAAATAACCTTTCAAAGGTCCATACTAATTTCCCTCTTCTCATAACACACAAGAACAACCGTCATAACTGGAGCAAACCTCCTCGGTTCATAACCCAATAAACAAAGTGCCCTTCAGGCATAAGTTCTCAAAGTAATGATATTACCCAAATTCCCCATACTTGATTTCAATCTTTAGTCAATCAAGTGACTACATGTCACACTTATACAATCTTCTCGTGGGACATGCTCCCATAATCTTTCGAAATAAATAACGGGTCCGCACATCTAAACCATCGGCCGCACTAACGCTGAAAAGCGATCAAGAATCCTTAACCAGGATGCAGAGCCTCTTTCACAACACATCGATCTCCGGTGACGCTGAATACAATACCAATTTACTTTATGCATTCAACCCTTTCCTTGCTCATCAGAGCCCGTGACATCCTTGTCAACAGTGAACTGCAACCTTGACCCTCACTTCAAATTCCCATACCTCTCACCGCACCCAACGTACCAATATATGATAGAACACGATTTTCATCATAACTCCGAAATCATTAATATTTTAACACTCCATCATATACGAACTTTTCACTTAACTCACTTTAGGAGAATCATAGAAATACACAGGTAAATTCCCATAACCGTCGGACATGCAAATCTCTAAGTAGTGGCCCAAGCCACCATATTCCTTCCGGAATCCACTTCCACTTAACAATCAAAAGAATGCTTCTGAATAACATCAATTACGGCGGCCGACAAGCCTCACACGTACCGCTACAAATCATACACATAACTTGATCACGCAGAATGAACTGATCGCTGGCCTCAATATGCCATTTCAACTACGGCTAACAAATCTATCGTCTTCCAATTTATCCTTGATTGCCTTAGAAATAATACCAACTCCATTCAACGCATAACATACTCCATCCGCTCTTATCCCAAGTGACCTTGAACCACGAGACCCTGCTGCCTCAAATCCCACGAACCATTTTATACCTCCCCATTGCTACGTCGCAAGACAAACATCATAGAACATTCTGCACCTCTTCTCATAGGCCACTACCAAGCTTGGTTCTTGACCGTACCTATAGGCTCGAAACCATTAGTCACCACACTTTACCCCTTTGAATCCGCTAGGACCATTGCTGAGAGCTGCCCGCTCTGACTTGGCCCGAATATAATCAACTCCATGATTCTCAACGGAGGACCCGACGGAATCACTCCCCAAGTCTGAACATGGGCCAATAAGGCCAACGATAGCACACCTTTAATAATTAATTTGCTCAAATTACCATTTATGTTCCTTTCCCGTGGCTGAAATAACCCATCAATATGCTAATCACCAGAAACTTTGCAAGTAGTTAACCATACAACCCAATCATAGACGGTGGGACTCTCCCACTTAGCTCGAAGCCACTATTATAAAACTCTGGAGTTCACCAGGATTCTTAATCTCTTATTGACATAACCTTGCGCAATCAATCGCCAGCATTCTCGATATCTTACCGTAGAAACCCAATCTGATACTCTAAATCATTAACAACATTCACACAATAATTCCCTTTGCTGCATAACCAGTAGAACTCTTCGCAGAAGCCTCGCCAACCACACGACTGCTAACCTGCTCACAGGAATACCCCACCTGTAGAAATCACTCCCCGACATCTTCCAACACTGCTGCATGGGGTACAATCAATACGACATCAACAATGCATCCTGAGTCCGAGATCACTCTCCAGCTGCACAAGTCCATTCACCCCTTGCGGACATCCATTAAATGTGCGACAACATCCTTCCACTTCAAAGACATGCTACATATTTCTTCATTTGAGCGGCTCCTTTCCGTTATATTAAATCTCCGGCCACACAAGAATCCCTACTTCAAATTAGATCCGTAGACACCAATAACCAAGCACCAATATTCTCAAGTCGTTCTAGACTCCCTTAAGGTGCATAGTTTTCCCCTTACCAAGCCCCTACGCAGCTCCGCCGCTCTCCCATTTTGGGCAAAATCACTTCTTTAATCAACTGCTCGGCCTACGCTCCCTAAGTCTAGCCCTTTAGAAGTTTAAAATTCTGCCTGACACTTCCCATATGTCTTTCTCACCTTTTGTTGCTCAGTCGTTGTCTTAATAAAATTTATCTTCATAGCGCTTGAATCCACAATTTTCTACTAACTCCAAACTTTTCTGAAGGTCATCTTTCTCGAACCGCCATATTGAAATACTGATTCAATCTAGAACCACCGCACCCTGCAATATCTGATAGTTGTATCTCCAATATCATTTCACAATATCTTGCCCCAATGCAAATTGTAGCAGATCATAACACCGACAAACTTAAAGCGTTCAATTAGGACAACAACACCCCTATATAGAGGAGAACTCCACCATGCCTGGAATTACCATGTTTCATTACTTCCACTAGTCCACATATGACCATCCTTAGTTCGATTGTCTTTCCCCTGCCGGGAATAAAATACCGAATCCCTTTGATTACACACTGAGTAAACCTCACTTCAATTCATTCAATGCCCCAACACGTGGGCAAACACCCTACCATCATAACAACACTGCGGAATAATCGCTCATAAGCATTATGGCAACCTGTGCCTAGCCTCAAGGCTCCTAGACCTTCTGTTACTGAGCTCAAACAATAGAATATTCTTCCATAAGGCGACCATAATAGTCAAATCAACTACACCGGGAGAATCATCCCGCACCACATTTATAGTGCCATTACAATCCTTTAATTTTTGATTTATAACAAGCGCTCGTGTAAGATTGAATAGGAAGAAATCAAAGGCATAAGCCTCAAAGGAATTGAACTGCATGATAAGGAAATCGATAAGGAAAGTACTCCTAACGACCCTGTAGCCTCCCGAGGATAAGCACAGACGTCTCCGTACTGATCCGCGAGACTCTACTAGACTTGCTCATGACTCGTGAGACCGATGGGAACCTAGTGCTCTGATACCATGTTGTCACGATCCAAAATCCACTAAGAGTCGTGGTGGTACCGAACACCTCTGTCAGGAAAGCCAACTAAATTATCAATTAAATTCACTTTTAATAACTTTAAAAAATCTAGGATTTTTCCTTTCATTTTTTATAATTAAAACAATCTCTACTTCAATTCAAATTAAGTAATAACTACTAGTACACATCTTTCAAAATCCATCCCAGAACCCGGTGTTACAAGTGCATAAACATCTATTGATAAGGAAAATAAAATACAACATCTGTCCGAAATACAGTGGACATGGAATAAATATAAAAATGTTGAAAGGAACTACACTAGTTGTGGGTTGCCTCGAACAATACAGCTCACCTAGTCCTAGAATCATCCGCGCTGCTACGCCCAGTAGGACCGCTAGAGGTATATATATACCTGTGCAATAAAAATGCACAGAAGTGTAGTATGAGTACGTAACCAACGTGTACTCAATGAGTATTCCGCCTAATCTCGAAGAAGTAGAGACGAGATGGCCAACTTTAACACTCACTAGAGGTCAACTAACAATATTCTGGAAATGTGAGTAAAATCATGGATTTATATAGTAGTTTTAATTCACGAAGCTAGAAAATAGGTAAACACCGTCAAAAAATAATTAGGGGTTTTCAAGGTTTATTCTTTATTATTTCATCAATTTATATCAAGTCACAAAGGTTAAATTTCACGTTTAAAAATCCTCAAGAGACAAATAACATGCGCAAATCACACCGAGGCGACAACGCGATCCAACATGAATGTAAACTATGCACTGCCGAAGGTCGAACGGCCTGAACCATAGATGCATCTATTTAATCTGCCGAGGCGTTTGGCCCGTTCCATAAATAAACACATACCCTGCTCGCGAATCATGCATACGACGCAGGTACACATAAAATACATGCTCAAGTAGCCAATTAAGAATTCATCAAGGATATTTAACCAAATAAGACAATTTCTCTTTTTAACAAGTCAGAAAAAAATGATGTTTAATCTCTTTTTAAATTCCCTTACCAATCCAAGGTGATTTAAACAATTCAAGCTATCAATGGGTTCATAAATAATCCAAGTATAACATGCTTATGGGTCCTAACTACCCGAACAATAGCATAATAGTAGCTACGCACGGACTCTCGTCACCTCATGCGTACGTAGCCCCCACATATAGGAGCACATAATCAATTATTTCACCTATGGGGACAATTCCCTCTTACAAGGATAGAAAGGAGACTTACCTCGCTCCGAATATCCATAAACGGCCTCCAAGCCTTCCCGACGACTCGAATCGTTGCCAAATGTTCCGAAACTAGCCAAATAATGGCAAC
Source organism: Nicotiana glauca (assembly GCA_026770625.1). Classification (NCBI taxonomy): domain Eukaryota; kingdom Viridiplantae; phylum Streptophyta; class Magnoliopsida; order Solanales; family Solanaceae; genus Nicotiana; species Nicotiana glauca. Next base: position 28,802 of record MU761474.1, on the reverse strand, counting down.
AAATGAGAATATACTCGAATACTTGTTAACAATTCAAATTATACAAATCCCCAACTCTGCTTAGTGAAATGACCAAAATACCCTCGTGCCCACGTGCCCGGATTCTGAAATTTCTCGAAGATATACACTACCCATAGCTTTACTAGCTCAAATATATAATTTACTCCTAATTTCATGCTCAAATTCATGGTAAAATCCAATTTATCAAATTTCTAGGTTTTCTTCCAAAAATCCTAATTTTTCCACAATTCATGCCTAATTCCATGATATAATCTTTTATTTAACTTGGAAATAAGTAGGGGTAACTTACCCTAACATAGATGACAAAATCCCCCTTTGAAGCTCTCCCAAAATCGCCCCAAGCCATGAGAAAATGGGTGAAATGAACAAAAACCCCGATTTAAAACAAGCTCTCTGCCTCCAGCCCTTTTCGCTTCTGCGACTCCTCCACCGCAGGTGCGGTCTCGCTTCTGCAGAAAAATGACTGCATCTGCGGTCCTAGCCTAGCCACCCCAAACCGCTTTTGCGATAAGCCTACCGCTTTTGCGGATTTCTGACCGCATATGCAGTCCCTACTCACCTCACTCCCAACTACTTCTGCGATTCCTTCCTCGCTTCTGCAGTCCTGTTTCCGCAGAAGCGGAAATACTAGCAACCAACAACTCCAGCCTTCCCAAGATTCTATTTTCAATCCGTTAACCACCCAGAATTTACCCGAGGGCCCCGGAACCTCAACCAAACCTACCAACCAATCCCAAAACACATTACGGACTTGCTCAAGGCCTCAAATCATATCAAACAACGCTAAAATCATCAATCGACCTCCAATCCAACCTTTATGAACCTTTAAATCTCCAACTTCTATTTCCGGCGTTTAAACCTATCAAATCATGTCCGATTGACCTCAAATTTTGCACACAAGTCATATTTGACATTACGGACCTACTCCAACTTCCGGAATTGGGTTCTGACCATGGTATCAAAAAGTCCACTTTCGGTCAAACTTCTCAAAAACCTTCAAATTTCTATCTTTAGCCAACTGGCTTCAAAATGACCGACGGACCTCCGAATTCACTTCCTCCGATCACGCTCCCAACTCTAGAATTACCATCTAAAGCTACTCCCAGTCTCGGAATCTCAAACGGACATCTGTAACGCTGAAATATACTTCAAGCCAAACTTAAGAAATTTCTTCCAAAATACTAACTTCCACAATAGGCACCAAAATGCTCCCGGATCATCCAAACCCCGATCTGGGCATATGCCCAAGTCCGAAATCATCATATGAACCTGCTGGAACCTTCAAATCTTGATTCCGAGGTTAGTTACTCAAAATTCCAATCTAAGCCATTTTCTCCAACTTAAGGCTTCTGAAATGAGAATTTTTATTTAAATTTAACTCCGATCTTCCTGAATCTCAATTCCGACCATGCGTACAAGTCACAATACCTAAAATGAAGCTGCTCATGGCCTCAAACTGTTGAACGATGCGCTAGGGCTCAAAACGACCGGTCGGGTCGTTACATCAAGCAAATCCATTTAGTACCCCGATGGATGTGAGATCACTCGATATAAATAAAGATTCCAACCTCATGAAGATAATGAAGAACTCTTGGTCTTGAAGTACCATATCTTAGTACAATTGATACATTAATGTATCTTGCTAACACTACAAGGCGTGACATAACATTTTTAGTTAATGTCTTAGCAAGATATAGCTCTACTCGAACAAGGAGACATTGGAGTGAAATCAAACACATATTGTGGTTATCTAAATGGGACTACTAATGTGAGCTTATTTTATGGCAATGATTGCAATCCTGATCTTGTTGGTTATGCCGATGCGGGGTATTTATCTGACACACACAAGGCTTGATCACAAACATGCTATGTGTTTACATGAAGAGGCATTGTCATATCTTGGCGATCGACTAAGCAATTAATCGTAGCTACTTCATCTAATCACGCTGGGATAATTTCTATTCATGAAGAAAGTCGAGATCTTATTTGAGACAAATGTGGTTTGAAGTGTTGCAAACTACCCATAATTTTGTATGAAAAGAATACAACATGCATAGCCCAATTGAATGGAGGATTCATAAAAAAGAGCTAGCACAAAGCACATTTCACCAATGTTATTTTTCATACATGATCTTCAAAAGAACGGTGATATCAATGTGCAATAGATTCGTTCAAGTGATAATGTGATTGATTTGTTCACCAAATCTCTACCGACGTCAACCTTCAAGAAACTAGTGTACAAGATTGGGGTGTGGATGATCAAGGATGAGAATTGATGCTCTCATCAGGGGGAGTTATTACGCGTTGTACTCCTTTTTCTTACAAGGTTTTGTCCTACTGGGTTTTTCTTGCAAGGTTTTTAACGAGGCAACCAAAAGACGTATTTCTAAACATGTGTATACTTTTTCCTTCACTAGGATTTTTTTTCCATAGGGTTTTTTTCTAGTAAGGTTTTAATGAGGCACATTATCTATGGACATCCAAGGGGGAGTGTTATGATAAATATCAAATTATGGTGGATGTCTACTCTTCTTCCATGATCTTCATCTCAAATGATTAATGACATATTCAATGACATATTTTGTATGTTCAATGATATATTCCATGACATATTTTCTTTACTTTTTATGCCTATATAAAGGCCTTGTTATAGATAGAAAAATACACACAATTGAAGAAGAAAATCTCTTCCTTCTCTCTATCTCTATTTCTTGTTCATTTTTTACAAAATTACTTTTATTTCTTGTTCATGTTACTAAATTGCTTTTATTTTATAACAGAAAATAAAAAAAGAAAATAAAGGTAGGTGGGAATTTCAAAAAAAAATTAAAAAGAAATTAGAAATTAAAAAAGAAAAGTAAAGGAAGATGGAAACTAAAAAATAAAAGTAAAGGAATGTGGAGAATTAAAAAAAAAAGAAAATGGGAAGTAGGATTTTTTTTTAAAAAAAAATTCTAAAAAAATTCCGAAATTTTGTCTATAAAAAGAAAGTGAAAATAAAAAAATAAAAGTAAAGGTAGATAGAAATTAAAAATTAAAAGTAATGATAGGTGGGGCAATTAAAAAAAGAAGGAAAATGGGTAATGAATTTTTTTTTTTTTTAAATCTGGAAAAAAAAATCAAAAATTTATCTATAAAAAGATAGAGGAAATTAAAAAATAAAAGTAAAGGTAGGTAGAAATTAAACAAAAAAGAAAGAAAGATGGACAATTAAAAAACGGAATGGAAAATGAGAAGTGGCCAAAATTTCACGGTATAGCCAGTTTTCTGACTAGTTAATGAAAAATAGCCGGCGTTTACCAAGTCAATGAAAAATAGCCACCGTTTTGTTGCAATTGAGACCGGTCCAGCATAATATACTGAAGTTCGGTGCACTTGTGTATGAACTCCAGCATATTATGCTGGACCGGTATACTTTGCTAACTCCAGTATAATATACTAGAGAATGGAGCATTGGTACTCCAAACTCTAGTATATTATACTGGACCATTATACTTGCTGGAACTCCAGTATATTATGCTGGAGTTCTAGTGTATTTAGGCTGGAACTCCATCATATTATGCTGGAGTTCCAGCATACTATCCTGGAACTCCAGTATAATATGCTGGAGTTCAAGTATACTTATGCTGGAACTCCAGCATAATATACTGGAGTATTTTTCAGATTTTGAACAATGTTTCCGCTCAGATTTATCTTTACATAAAAAGTGATTAAATTTCGATTACTTTTGAAATTGGACTATTTTTGAACGCCCAGTTGTAAATCTGGCTATTTTTAAAAATCTCCCGAGAATTTTTTAACATCTTTAGTTGTAATCCAATAGATATTCCAGAATGGCTGTGAGGGGCGTTGTGCACATATAGCCACTAATAGCACATGTTTTTATTTTTAAGCCAATGTTTTAAATGTATTTAGTCTTTACCCACTACTTTAACAAATTTTTACCTTCCTGGAAGAAAATACCCTTCCGTTATAAGCTTATACCTACGCTCCTTATTAACGATCAACAGCAGCAGCATGTAACTAACTTCCGAAGCAGCAACAGAGATTGTGATTGTTCAAAATTGCACAAGCTTCTTTTCCGATTTCAAACTATAGAATTCAACTTTCTTGTCCAAAAAACGACATAAAATTACAGTAAGTTATGCTTTTGTATGTTTCTGTTGATTTTTATTTCGTTACTAGGAATTTGATGCTAGGAATTTTTTTTTTTTTTTGCTTTTCTGGATTGATAATGTTAGGGACATCGCGTCCTGTGATTATTCTATAAATATTGAGGACATAATGTTAAGGATTTGGTGTCCTTAACATGACTTTTGTTACTAATATTAAGGACATAGTGTCCCGATTATGCAAATTGTATTGAAAAATTTAAGGACACAATGTCCTTAACGTTTTTGCTGTTGTTCTGAATATTAAGGACATATTGTCCTGGTTTTGCAAATTGTTTTGAAAAAGTTAAGGACACTTGGTCATTAACTTATAGTTTCAAGTTCAAAAGTTAAGAACACTTCATCATTAACTTACAGTTATAAGTTCAAAAGTTAAGGGCACTTGGTCCTCAAGTTTGAGTTCCAAGTTCAAAAGTTAAGGACACTTGGTCCTGAAGTTTGAGTTCCAAGTTCAAAAATTAAGTACATTTGGTCCTCAACTTCAAATTTCAAGTTCAAATCAAGTTTCAAGTTTAAAAATTAAGGACACATGGTCCTGAACTTAAACTTACAAGTTCAAAAGTTAAGGACACTTGGTCCTGAACTTTGACTTACAAGTTCAAAAGTTAAGGACACTTGTGATGACCCAAAGGGGTCATTTGGGTCATCACTTGTTACCTTACTCTTTTTGTGCTTCAAAGGCCTTGAAAACCTCATTTAGGGTTGCCTCGATTTTCGTGTGCGTAGTCGGAAAGCTCAAATATGAATTCTGTGTGAAAAATATTAAATTTTGATATTAAATTGAAGAAATTTGACTTTGGTCAATATTTTGGGTAAACGGACCCGGACCCGGACCCGTGATTCGACAGTCCCGGAGGGTCCGTAGGAAAATATGGGACTTGGGCGTATACCCGGAATCGAATTCCGAGGTCCCAAGCCCGAGAAATGAATTTTCATGTAAAATTGTTTTTTGGAAATAACTAAAAAAATTAGAAATGAAATTTGATTAAAAAACTGTGGTATCAGGCCCGTATTTTTGTTCCGTCGCCTGGTAGAAGTTTTATATATGGTTTAAGCGCTTTCTATGAAGTTTGGTTGAAAACAGACGTCGTTTGACGTGTTTTGGACTTAAAAATGGAAATTTGATGTTTTACGAAAACTTGGAAGAAATTATGAATTTTGAGGTTTAATTTAATGTATATAAGGTTATTTTGGCAATTTGATCGCACGGATAAGTCCGTAGGATGTTTTTGAGGTTGTGTGCATATTTGGTTTGGAGCCTAGTGGGCTTGGGTGAGTTTTGGAGAGGCGTTGGATTGCACTTTTGAACTTGAAAAAAATCTGGTATGTTTCCTCTATGATCTTCGCATTTGCGAAGATGAGCCTCGCAATTGCGAAGCCTTGGCCTGGGCATATGATCGCAAATGCGATCCAATTTCTCGCGAATGCGAACGGGGGATTTCTGGGCACTGATCGCAAATGCGAAATTAGGCTAATTGCAAATGCGATGTTTATGTTCGCAAATGCGAAATCTGGAAAAATAGTAAGGGTTCGCAAATTCAAACCCAGCTTCGCATTTTCCACATTTGGTCGGGGTTCGCAATTGCGATATCAGATACCCAGCAATTTCATACTTAGTCGAATTTCCACCATTTTTCACCATTCTTTCAAGACCCAAACCCCATAGGAAATTTTTCAATGACAAAACTTCTTCCAAATCATTTGTAAGTCAATTTTTACTCATTCCCTTCAATCACTAACATCATTTAACATATTTTCAACTTAAAATCAAGGATTTTCATGGGTGAAATTGGGTGTTTTGGGTAGAACCTAGGTTTTTCAAAAATTGGGGATTTGGACCTCAATCTAAGGTCTGATTTCAAAATAAATTATATATTTGGGTTCGTAGGGGAACGGGTTACCGAGTTTTGGTTAGAACTTTGGGTTTTGACCACGTCGTTCTGGGGGCGATTTTGGAATTTTTGGGAAAAACTTGGGAAATTTATTTTTATACATTCAAATTGATTCATTTAGTGTTTATTAAAGTAATTGAGTAATTTGTGGCTAGATGTGAGCGGATTGGAGGTGAAATCACGGGGTAAAGCTATAGTTGAGGCTTGAGTTGAGTTCAAAGCATCAAGGTAAGTGTTTGGTTTAACCCTAGCTTGAGGGAATAGGAGTTGAGTCTTATTTTCTACTTGCTAAGTGTCGAGTACGATGTATAGGCATGGTAACGAGTATCTATACATTGGTGTCTAGCATGACTGCGTGTCCTTAATTGAAAATAGTTGGGATTTTGTTATATCTTTCATGCTTAATTGATGGCTTCTATGTATTGTAATGATCTTGTGAAAGAAATTGTGACCTTTGAACTTTGTGGAGCGTTGGCTCGAGTTGAAATAAAATTGTGAAGGTATATGAGACAAGTAAATCTTTGGAGCATTGGCTCAAGTGATAATGTGAACTATGAGATGAAAGTGAACAAAAGGTTAAAAGTTAATGATTTGTTCCCTTGCCGGGACGTGGATTATTATTGATTATTTTTCCCTTGTCGGGACATTGAGATTATTCATGTTGTACTCTTGCCGGGTTTCTAATTGCTTGTTTGTGTTCCCTTGACAGGATTTCCATTATTGTTTATTTATACCCTTGCCCTTGTTTGTGATTGTTGTTTGGGTGAGGAAGAGTGATAAAGCACGAAGGGTGATGTCGTGCATTATTTTATTACGGTAAGGAAAGAGTGTAAAGCACGAAGGGTGATGTCGTGCAATGTTCTATTATTATGCGAAAAGAGTGTTAAAGCACGAAGGGTGATGTCGTGCCGTACGATGTACCATTCCGTGCCGATTCTATTGATATATGTGAGGAATGAGAGTAAAAGCACGAAGGGTGATGCCGTGCACATGTTCTTGCTTGGTGAGTATGAGAGTAAAAGAACAAAGGGTGATGTCGTGCACTTGTTAACTTCTATTTCATTACATACTATTGAGTTGTGTTGTTTTCCTTTGTTACTAGACGACTCTTATTTGGAAATTTTTATACTCCCCACAGTATGCTTCCCCTCCCATATTGTTTATCTATTTTGTATTTCGATTCCGCTGTATATATATGAAACTGCACAGGTTTATGTGGTAGTCTGGTCTAGCCTCATCACTACTTCGCCAGGGTTAGGCTAGACACTTACCAGCACATGGGGTCGGTTGTGCTAATTCTACACTCTGTGCTATTTTGCACAGATCCAGGTTTCGGGCAGCAACAGCAGCAGTATTAGTGTGGGAGTAGGCCTTCAGTCCACGAGGTCCTGAGGTAGTCCTGCAGGCGTCCGCAGGCCCGACATCTCTTTTATCTTTCATTTCAGTCTGTTGCCTTTCGTATTCGGGACAAACAGCTACATTTTTCTTCAGACCTTGTATTTAGTAAATCTTAATAGTTCGTGAGTGTTGTGACACCAGTTACTGGGTAGAGACATATATTGGCTTTATACGTTTGGGTATCTTATTTATCTTAGACTTCCACTTAAATTTTCTTTTCCGCTGTCATTTAATTGTTTTTCATTAATAATCTCATTGCTTTAACATGTATAAAAACAAAAAGGGCTAAAGTTTTCGAAATGTGTGGCCTGCCTAGCTTACACGAGTAGGCTCTATCACGACTCCCGAGGGTGGAAAATCCGGGTCGTGACAAGTTGGTATCAGAGCTCTAGGTTACATACTCATGGACAAGCTTAGTAGAGTCTGAAGGATCGGTACAGAGACGTCTGTATTTATCCCCTAGAGGCTTCAAAGTTAGGAAAAGTTTCACATTTGTTCATTCTTGTCGTGCGGTTTGGTTTCTCACTGCTAATTGAAAATTCTATTTTGTTCTTTCGCAGATGGCGAGAACACGTGCTTCCTCATCTACCGATCAGCAATCCGAGCCCCAGGCAGCTCCCACTAGGGGCAGAGGGCAAGGCCGAGGCCATGCTAGAGGCCGAGGTAGGGGCAGAGCTCAGCCCCGAGCAAAAACACCAGTGGCGGAGCCTCAGGTTGATTTTGAGGAGGAGGTTCCAGCCCCAGCAGTTCCGGTGGGCCCAACTCAGGTCCCATAGGGGTTCATTGCCACCCCCGTTCTTCAGGACGCTCTGGTCCGATTTGTAGGCCTTATGGAAAGTGTCACCCGAGAAGGTTTGCTTCCAGCAGCACCAGCCACTTCTCAGGCTGGAGGAAGGACTCAGACTCCTGCTACGCGCACTCGGAGCTAGTAGCTCCCCAGGTTCAGGTCCTAGTGGTTCAACCAGCTATGGTAGTTCAGCCAAGTGTAGCAGCTCAGTCCGGTAATGGAGCGGCTATGTCCGTCGATGCTTTGCGGAAGCTGGATAGGTTCACCAAGCTCTTCACTACTACATTCAGCGGTGCATCTGCTAAGGATCCTCAGGATTATTTGGACAGCTGCCATGAGGTTCTTCGGAACATGGGTATTGTTGAGACCAATGGACTTGATTTTGCCACCTTTCGTTTGTCTGGATCCGCCAAGACTTGGTGGAGGGATTATTGCATAGCTAGACCAGTCGGTTCAACATCATTGACTTGGGAGCAGTTCACAATGTTGTTTCTGGAGAAGTTTCTCCCCCTGACTCAGAGAGAGGCCTTTCGGAGGCAGTTTGAGTGCCTTCAGCAGGGTTCTATAACGGTCACTCAGTATGAGACCAGGTATATTGATCTAGCTTGCCATGCTCTTGTCATACTTCCCACCGAGAGAGAGAAGGTGAGGAGGTTTATTGATGGACTTATTCAGCCGATTCGTCTTCAGATGGCCAAGGAGGCCGGGAGCGAGATCACTTTTCAGGAGGCGGCCAATGTGGCCCGCCAAGTTGAGATGGTTTTTTTAGAGGGAGGAGGTCATGGGTCAGATAAGACACCCCGTTGTGAGCACGTGATTTTTGCCATAAGCAAATTATTCCAAAAGTTTCAAATAAAATGATTTTACAATTTTTATGAATTTTGTTGCATTTTTGTGTTAATTGATTACATGATAATTCATATGCAACAACAACAACAACTACCCAGTATAGTTCCACCAAGTGGGGTCTGGGGAGGGTAATACGTACACAGGCCTTACCCCTACCCAAAAGGGCAGAGAGGCTGTCCACTCGACCCTCGGCTTAGGAGAAAGAGAAGAACATTAGTGACTCCAGCATAAATCGCATAAATAATTAGCTAAACATAAAACCATAAATTACAAGGCATGCAATAATATCTACCAGTAGCTACCATATGAGGGCACAATACAATACGCAAGACAACTACG
>MU761467.1:45463-77294 GCA_026770625.1 Nicotiana glauca | reverse complement strand
TTTTGGGACCGGTTTTCTATTTGAAAACAGTTGTTGGTCTGGCTTGCCTAGCTTTAGTGTTGGGCGCCATCACGATCGGGTTTGGGTCATGACAAGTGTGGAATACCAACCTTGTGTGTCAAAGTTTAGTGAGTACTCAAAGGTACTCAAAGTAATGCTCACACGAAGGGGGCAGATCGTATTTTCCAAGAATAGTGTGAAGTGCAGGAAGAAGTGTTTAAAAAAAGAGTTTTAAGAAAACAAGGGGTTTGTTTTAGAAAGAAATAACAGAAACAATAGAAAATGATTGCATACAATGATCATGGGAAAGGGAAGCAAATAGATCACACAATGCTAAAAGGGATGCAGGTTTAATGGACAGGACTACACAAAATCAGGGGATTCAGGGGACTGGGAGGCAGTAGAGTTTAGGCATGCTAATGTGTAACAACAGGACATAGACATAACAAATAAAGTTAGGAGTAAACAAAGTCAAATTTAACATGTAAATCAGAAGGCATGGTGAAGCATTAGAGTAAAGAATCAATTACACACTGAACTAGAGAAGCATAAGTATAATAGAATCACAAAAATAATGAACTGAAACAAAAATAAATACATTGGTGTGAGACTTGAAAAGTTAATCAGGACATACCAGTAAAAGGCAAAAGCAAGACACAAAGATAAGGGAGTAACACTATATTAGCCTTGGCTTTCAGCCGGCTAATAATAAACAGGAGCAGAGAAGAGTAGTGGAGCAAGAGAGAAAGAGAGAATGCATATTTGAAAGTATTCAGTGGTGTGTAAGTCAGAAGACTGTTGTGTGTTTGTGTAAAAGACTTAGGGTAATAATAGTTGAAAGTAGGGGGTAAAATATGGTAAAAATCACAGAAATATGTTAATTGAAGAACTCAGAATTAATTAATCAAAGAATCAAGGAAGTACTCCCATTAATTAAGGGAATCAAAATTAAACGAAAATATTTGGCACCATATAAGGAAAGTAGGAAAAATCAGTGTATGAATAAATGAGGGGATCAAGATTCAGTATTGCATATAGTAGCCAATTAATACCAAATTTAGAAAAATTATAATTAAGGAAAGGCTTAAAAGAACAGAGTACTATAACAAATAAGGTAACAAAACCAATTAATTCAAACGGGCGGGTATAATGCTAGGGTTTTAAAAGAAATTTTTTGAATTACCAATCAATCAAGGAAAATCAGAATCAATCGTGTGAAGTCATGATTCTGCATTTTTAACATATAAATAGAGGTGAATGAACAAAAGTAGCGAGCCAAAATTGGCTATATAGACAGAAGGGGAACAAAAGATGAACAAACACAATCACTCAGGGCTAGTAAAAACAAGTTAAGATTCAGCAGGACATATTCGAAGCATGGTGACAACGAAACCTTAACAAGAGTCAAGGGACATCAGGCTAACACACACAATCAAACGAATGAGCATGCTAAACAAATAGAATCAGAGTAAAGATAATTGTGCTAACACGCATAATCAGATGAAGGAACATGCTAACACATAGAGACAAGGCCAAGAAAATTAGTCTAACACACAAACCAAGGCAAAGAGACATGCCAACACCCATAATCAAACAAGTAAACATTTTAGAAATTAGGGTTTTTTAGAAGAGTCAAATTAAAAATAGTGAGAGCATAGAAACAGGTCAGAATAAACAAAGAAAAGATTTAACCATAGAGAAAATCAGTTAAAGCATGCGTAAAAGAAATCTAAGAACCCTAATTTTCAAAGAAAGTAAAAGGTGGTTCAAAGTAAAAGATCTTTCAGAATAAACTCGAAAATAAGCAGAACATAGAGGAAAACATGAAAATATCATGAGAATAGCACTGTTTTGAGAGATTCAGGAGAGAGTTAGGGTTTCAAAAGGGAAAACCCTAATAAAAGTTGAGAGAACCTGTCGAAACTTCATAGATCGTGATGTATAGGATGTGATTTCGCGTTAAATCAAACCGGAGAACCCACAAGTAGTAGAAACAGGAACCCTAGGTCTCAACCACCATGGTCCATAAACCTCAAAGGTCCTAGAGGTGTTAAACAGGATGGTAAGAGGCCCATCGAAGCCTCAGTGTAAGGGAGGTGGCTGGAGATGGCCGGAAACAAACCAGGCGAAACCTTTTAGGGAATAGTTCACATGGTGGGGGTTTTGGGATCTCAAAAATAGAGAGAACCAGCGATCTAGGGTCTCATGGCGGTTGATGGTCGAATGGGGTGAGATTGGAGGTGGCCGGAGAGGCGGTGGAGTTCATCGGAGAAGAGAGAACCAGAAGGTTCCGGAGAGAAGGGAGAGGGAGAGACGATATAGAGAGAGAGACGGTCTTAAAGAAATGAGGGGTTTGGGGGGGTAATTGATTTTAATTATGGGAATTGAATCTGGGCCGTTGATCTCATTTGATCAACGGCTCAGATTAAAAAAAATTGGACCAGGTTATTTTGGGGATCGGGCTGGGTTGGTTTAAATAGATATTGGGCCATTTAAAAATCTGATAGGGTGTGGCCAATTTGGCTATAATTTAAATACTAAGGGTTGTTTGTTAAATAGCCAATTTTTCCTTTTTATTATTTTATAAAAATAGTAAAAATTGATTTTAAAATAAATTACAGGTACTAAACTAATTAATAACAAATAAATATTAATGTAAAAATACTAAAAGTGATTTTATGATTGTGAAATGCTGTTAATTGTAAAATAGATTATAATTATAATTATATGCAATTTAGCTTAAAAATACCAAACAAATGTATAAAACATACGCAAAAATTACCTTAATTATATCTTAGTGTAAATATGAGAATGAAATAAATTATTCACCAAAAATACTAGTTTGGGAATAATTATTGAATTTTGTAGTGTTAAAATAGACAATAAATTGATTTAAAAATCTTTAAAAATAAAGGAAAAATATCAAAAATTTTGGGCATGCTTATATATGTATGTATATGATATTTTGAGAATATTTTGAGTATAAAAATATGTAGGAAAAAATTGGGTATCAACAGCTGCCCCTCTTTATCCGAGAAGGATGAAAGAGTTGTCTGGTAAAGATTTGATGGCCAATTTTGACCGAAAGAAACAATTCGAAGAGGTTTTGACCGATCTCTGGCTCCTGAGCTACCTACATATCCATGGTCTTACAGGAATCAGGCCATATGTAGTTCAGGGGTTCCGTCGGCGGAACATACCGATGGAGATTTCGAAAGACGGATGCAATATTTGAGTTGGGAAGGATGGTTAGGGACAGATGGGCTGCTGGAACCAGTGCGAGATCGCACCTGCTGTGATGGCTGCTGCTAGCCGGTGTACCTGCAATTAGGCAATACGAACATATTGTGCATAAATTTAAACGTGATTCAAGTTCCCGTTGGACCATGAATCCTGTCTTCGGACGGGTAGGATGTCATCCTCAGACCATGACGTCCTGGGCCATAAAGCGTATAATAGAGGATTTGCAGGCTATGAAATGATGTTCTCGGGCTATGAGAATTATGCCTCCAAACCTTGATGCCTTTGAATAATGATATGCAAAAGATAAAAGCATGGTCCTCAGGCCATGGCATGGCGTTCTCGGGCTATCAAAATGATGCTCCTAAAAAATGACGCCTTTGGACAATTTGGCGATATTTCAACCCATGAAAATGCAGGATTTGGCGAGGTTTCAGCCAATATAAAGCATAAATATAAATGGTGATATTTCAAGCGACATAGAAATTTAAATAAAATTGGCGATGTTTCAGCCAACATAGCAATTTAAATAAAATTAGCGATGTTTCAGCCGACATAGAGATTTAAATACAGTTGGCGATGTTTCAGCCGATGTAAAGCATAAATAAAATTGGCGTTGTTTCAGCCGACATAGAGAGTTAAATATAGCTGGCGATGTTTCAACCAACAGGTGTAGACAATGCTTAGTCTCGGAAGGCAGAAAGGTAGCCTTATACAATGCAGGAAAATGCATGATGGAGGTAGTGCTTAACCTCGAAAGGTAGAAAGGTATCCTTATACAATGCAAGTAAATGTAGATGGAGACAACGCTTAGTCTCGGAAGGCAAAACGGTAGACTTATGTAATGCAAGGGAATGCAGATGGAGATAACGCTTAGTCTCGAAAGGAAGAATGGTAGCCTTATGCAATGCAAGGAAATGCAGATGGAGACAACGCTTAGTCTCGAAAGGTAGCCTTATGCAATGCAAGGAAATTCAGATGGAGACAATGCTTAGTCTCAAAAGTCAGAAAGGTAGCCTTATGCAATGCAAGGAAATGCAGATGGAGACAACGCTTAGTCTCGAAAGGCAGAAAGGTAGCCTTATGCAATGCAAGGAAATGCAGATGGAGACAACGCTTAGTCTCGAAAGGCAGAAAGGTAGCCTTATGCAATGCAAGTAAATGCAGATGGAGACAACGCCTAGTCTCGAATGGCAGAAAGGTAGCCTTATGCAATGCAAGGAAATGCAGATAGAGACAATGCTTAGTCTTGAAAGGCAGAAAGGTAGCCTTATGCAATGCACGAAATAAAGGTGAAGAGTAACGAAATTTCTTAGCTGAGAGATGATAGTTGATAGTTGATTGTCGTTGTGGCCGCTGGGGAGGTCATATACGGATAGCACTTGTAAGTGAGTGATGACTCTGAGTGTTGAACTCCTGCAAAATATGAGTATGAACCGGATCTGATGGTTCTATTTTTTGGGGTACCTGCATTCAAAGAAAGATCGTGAGTTTTGACAAGGGGGGAAGGTTAGTTCGTCTTCCCGTAAACTCCGCTCGTCCTACTCGGCTCTTGTTTTCATTGGGGTAACATCGCTAAACAAAGCAATTTGATAGTAGCCATGAATGATTTGGTAATATAAATTTAAAAATATGATGTAAATACATAATTTAAAAATGATTTTCTTTTAGATGAACTGACGACTGCAACGCGGTTCAAGACATTGCAATTTTGCTCCGAAATTTTGAGGGTCCTCTTCAAATTTCTACCCCAGTTTACTGGGCTGGAGTTTCTGACAGCTGCGTGCGATGAATGGCTGAAAGTTGGCTTTAGAATTTTGAGGGTCTTCAAAATTCTTCCCCAGTTTCCAATATCGGGGAGGGGAAATTTAAATTTTTATTGAATTGTGACCAAACCCATAGGGCTGTCTATGTCTCTCCTCTTAAACGGGAATCAGGTCAGGCATAGTTCAAATTACATGCATAAAGAGATCATAATGATGACACATAATAATGCTTTACTGCATCTGAATTGATTGGCTTTGGCCAAACCTCTCCATCCATTTCTGCGAGTATGAGGGCTCCTCCTGTTAGGACTCGGTGAACCATGTACGGCCCTTGCCCGTTAGGAGAGAACTTTCCTTTGGCCTCGTCTTGATGCAGGAAGATTTTCTTCAACACTAGTTGTCCTGGCGTAAATTGTCTCGGCTTGACTCTTTTGTTGAAGACTCTGGACATCCTGTTCTGATACAATTGACCATTACAAACTGCGTTCATTCTCTTTCTGTCTATAAGGGCTAACTGCTCATAGAGACTCCTTACCCATTCTGCATATTCAAGTTTTGCTTCTTGTATAATTCTTAAGGAGGGAATCTCTACCTCGACGGGAATGACTGCCTCGGTACCATAAACCAACATATAAGGAGTTGCCCCGGTTGATGTGCGGATTGTGGTACGGTACCCAAATAAAGCGAAGGATAGCTTTTCGTGCCACTGCTTGTGTCTCTCTATCATTTTCCTCAGTATCTTCTTGATGTTTTTATTGGCTGCTTCTACTGCTCCATTCATCTAAGGTCTGTAGGTTGTAGAATTCTTTTGCTTAATCTTGAACGTCTCACACATTGTTTTCATCAGATCACTATTGAGATTGGAACTATTATCAGTAATGATTGACTACGGGATGTCGAACCGTCAAATGATACGGTCACGGATAAAGTCTACCACAACCTTCTTGGTTACCGCCTTATATGATGCTGCTTCAACCCATTTGGTGAAATAATCAATGTCACACCTCCTTTTTACGAAGTTTTAATATACCCCGTGAAGGGCGTAAAGTAGTTTTTCCACTTAAAGGACAGTCGGAACGGGATTTATTATTATTTATTTAGAGTCACCACTTGGGAGATTTATGGTGTCCCAAGTCACCGATTGAATCCTGAACCGAGGAAAATATGACTCTGTTAACAGTCCGCGAACCAGAAATTCGGATAAGGAATTCTGTTAACCCGGGAGAAGGTGTTAGGCACTCCCGAATTCCGTAGTTCTAGCACGGTCGCTCAACTGTTGTATCTGATTTTATCTGATTTCCATATATATTCTATTTTTGTGTGCCTTTTATTAATAATCCGCTTTTATTGTATTAATTTTTACAAGAATTACAACGCCGTGAAAATGTATTTCGAACAATGCCGCACCAGTACGCCCGTGGCTTTTAATACATTTCGACTTCGTTGAGATTTGGATTTAGGTCACATAAATGTGCACCCGTATTTGGGAAGATACTATTATTAACATTTGCGCCTAAGGTGACTACGTGTTTATTATCTTTGGGGAAAGCCGTGAAATTTGGTAAACGGCCCGTCCCGAAATTCTAAGTATTTGAACA
Source organism: Nicotiana glauca (assembly GCA_026770625.1). Classification (NCBI taxonomy): domain Eukaryota; kingdom Viridiplantae; phylum Streptophyta; class Magnoliopsida; order Solanales; family Solanaceae; genus Nicotiana; species Nicotiana glauca. The sequence continues at coordinate 70,690 of MU761467.1, read as the reverse complement.
TAATATTTATTGAGGGCCCCGCAATTTTTCTATTTTTATTTGGCGAGCCTCATCTCATTTCTTATCTAAATGCCAATTCTAACATTACTATAATTTTTCTATTTATTGTTGCCTCTAAAAATACAAGGAAAGTCATGTATAATTTATTGCTATATGAGACAAAACAGCATTGGCCCAAATCCTGGGCCTGCATAATAGATGATTTGAGGATCAAAAATGCACGTTGAAAGGCATACGTAAGCCATCCTTCACGAAGGACCAGGGTTCGAACCCTCGTGCCTGTGATTGAATGTAAGGTATTATTTGGGCCAAAGTTCATGGCCATGGTACATTTGGAGGCCGTGGACCTCACAACCAAACATGGCACTCTACTTTCAACCACACAAGTTAAAGTGTTAATAATGGAGAGACAATTAGTGATATTTATGCAGTGGATCCTCAATATGTGATGAACTAAGCTTAAGGGTCCTTTACTGATTGAATAGACTATTTTATGTAAAAATGAGTACCAAATCCTAATGAAATATTCTGCGACTGAATTAATGCTATGCTAACATGTTGCTGATTATCCAATTAAACTAAACCAACAGTTAAACCAAATTAAGAATAGCCTTTCTAATTACTCAATTATAGAATTCCATTTCGAACTATTCGAACTTGCTTTACAACATATAAACTTTTGAACTAACTTTGCTAATACTGAAAATGGCTGAGACAGTCTACATTATACTACTCTACAGTTTATCGATTCAAAACAGTCCATTAGCTTATTACACACAAACTATAATAACGAATGTATTAAAGCAAATCCTATAACTAACTATAATCAAACATGAATAGCTGGAATACGTATCAACAGTTAATCAATGACTCCAAATGAATTCAACTAAACAATGACCAACTCTTCATTCATAGATTCTATAGGTAATTCATACAAGCAGATCAGACTTCTAACTCAAGAGTCAACGAAAATGTACCTGGAAAATGAGAGCAAAACAGTGAGGCCAAATACTAGTTACACAGCAACAGTAATTCAATCAGCCCGCTATTAGTCCAAACAGCTCCCAAAAATACCCAGGAAGACTCAGAAGATTAAAACACCAGCAAATAAGCAACAGATTTGATTCAACCTGAACTTCAACCTTGGATTTAAACTAGAAAACCTTCTAAAATTTCCTGCAATCACTACGCAAGCCAGATTCTAACTAAAAGGATCAATGAAACAGTAGTGATCTAGGGATTTTCTGATAATTTCTACTGTTTTTGTGTTTTGAAGAGATGAATTTCGAAATTTGGATGGAAGAATGGTATATTACTTGTAAGATAATTTTTCAGATTTCAAAACTTATTGAAAGAGGCCAAATGAGGCCTATTTATAGAGTAGAAAGAGAGGGAAATTCAAAACTTCAGAATTTATCAAATAGTCTCCCTTTTATTTCAATTGTACCCTTATTATTTCCTAATTAATCAATTGTTAAATTATTTCCTAATTAATCAATTGTTAACCCCTTATTTATGCATAATTGCCCCTGTTCCCCTATCTAGAACATTCTATTCCAATGTTTTTACCCTTCTACCCCCACTTCTAACTGGTATTCATTGAACTGCCCTTTCATGTTGCCCATATTACCCCTACCTCCTAAGACTTATTACATCTAACCCCTTTGTTGTACCGCAAAACACCCCTGAATCCAAGTCAAATTTACTAAATAACCCTTCTGTTATTTACCCTTTTACCCATTACATTTTGATTAATTTCAAGATTATTCAAAAGACAGATATAACCAATCAAATCAGACTAACAATTCAATTCCAAAAAATTAAAAATTAATGATTAACAGAATCGACTAATCAAAAATTTTGATCAAATTATTCATTATCAGTTTCAAAACAATCAACACAGAAATTATCTTAAACAAAAAATTATTTATTATAATTTTATCTCTTTTAGTTTCAAAAAGAGTATCAATTTCAATATTATTTCAGCGAACAAAAATAATAATCAGAGATTCTAAGATATTATATCATTTTATCAAGAATCAGAAAAAAGAAAAAAACAAACACATGTATACACAGAACAGATAAAAGAAATCAAAAGAAAGGAAGGAAGAAAATACTTAGCTTTTCATTATTTTTTTCCCGATGGTCTTTTTTTCTTTTCTTCTTTTTCTTTTAAGGACTAACTCCAACGTTCAGGAGGCCTTTTCAGGCTTTTTCTTGAGTTCTTGATCGCCGGCGAACGTCCTTTGAGTATTTTAAAATTTTTCAGCGATCTCTGAGACTTGAGGGTTTCGAAACAGTGTTGAGAATATCAAGAGGAGGCCATAATGTGATTCTAGTTTAATTTGGATGAAAGATTGTTCGCCGGAGTAGGTTCCGACGACACTAATTCGCATATTCGAACAATTTCGGGGTGTTTTGAGGGAAACGGGGTAGAGGGATGTGACAAGGGGCTCAAGGCGGTTCAGGGGTGTATTTTGGGGGTTGAACAGAAGAAGTGGCATTTTCCGCCGGTAGGATTCCGGCGGGCGGGGGGAGGATTAGAGAGAGGAGGCGGCTCAGATAGAAAGAAGAAGAATGACATTAGGGTTTTGGATTTATGTTATGGTATATTAAAAGCCTTTGTAAAAATGACAACTGTTGGATTTAATCATTGGACGGCTGAGATTGATATGACGCTTACACGACGTCATTTGTTTAATTCTGGAACTGGACCGGGTGGACGATTTTGGGCCTGGGTCGTTTGGATTCGGGGTGTTGGGCTGGGTGTTTGGTCCTAAATCATTTCTTTTGTCTTTTCTTATTATTTCTTTTGCCTTTTGTATTTTTATTTTGATTTTGTTTTCATTTTGTATTTTTTATATTTTGTATTTTTGGTATTTTTGTATTGGTATTTTTTCTGATTTTTGTAAAAATAAAAATAAAACCTACTTAAACTAATTAAATTCTAATTAAACTATTTAAATTCTAAAAATCAATTGTAAACTAAAAATGCTTTTCTAAATGCATATTATTTTTTTTCGTATTTTCACATGCACAAATATCATGCAGACAATTAACACAAAATCCACAGAAATTGTAAAAAATAAGAGAAAAATTTTTTCGTTTGAGTTTTATGGGAATAAACTCATATATAGAGTAAAAATCACGTGCTCACAATCAATTGCCACTAGAATAAACCTGTGTCTGTTTGATGCGGCATGCTCGATAGGTCCGATGACATCCATTTCCCCAAGCAGCAGACGGCCATGGTGAGCTTGTTGCATTGAGCTCATTAGGAGGCACCTTTATCGTATCCGCATGTCTCTGACAGCGATGGCATTTTCAAACATACTGGATGCAGTCTATCTCTATAGTCATCCAATATTATCCCGCTCGGAGTATTTTCTTGGCTAAGATGAAACCATTCATGTGCGGGCCACAAGTCCCTACATGAACCTTCTCCAATAACCTGGATGCTTTCTTTGCTTCGACACACCTCAGTAATCCCAAATCGGGAGTCCTCCTATGCAGGATTCCTCCACTGTGAAAGAAGTGATGGGATAACCTCCGCAGTGTGCGCTTCTGAGTAGTGTTTGCATGTTCTGGGTATTCTTCTGTTGATAGATATTTCTTAATGTCATGAAACCATGGTTTTCCGTCTACTTCTTCCTCGACATGAGCACAGTAAGCGGGTTGATCCTGGATTTTTACTGGGATAGGATCAATGAAGTTCTTATCTGGATGTTGAATCATGGATGATAGAATGGCCAATGCATCGGCAAACTCATTTTGGACTCTGGGATAAGTTGAAATTCTGTCTTTGTAAACCTCTTCCTCAACTCCTCTACATGATGCAAGTATGGAGTATTTTGGAGTTCTTGGTTGCCCATTCTTCTCAAACCTGATGTATGAGCAAGTCGGAATCCCCGATCACAAGTAACTCCATAACGTTCATGTCAATGGCCAGCTTGAGCCCTAAGATGCAGGCTTCGTGCTCGGCCATGTTGTTGGTGTACGAGAACCTGAGTTTGGCAGACATCAGATAACGCTGACCTGTTTCTGATACTAAAACTGCCCCTATGCCAACTCTTTTGAAATTTGCTGCTCCATCAAAAAACATTCTCCAGCCATCATAGGATTCTACAATGTCTTCTCGTATGAAAGAGACCTCTTCGTCAGGAAAATACGTCTTTAGAGGCTCGTATTCTACGATAAAAGGGTTGCAGGTGCGACACCGCATCTACGGGGGAACATCCGCTTCTACGGAAACTAAAGAGATACAGGAGCCTGCATCTGCGATGCCTGAGCCGCTTCTGCGGCTCTGCTTCTGCGAGAATAGCATCATTTTTGCGGTTTTTAAGGGAAAGGGGAAAATCCGATTCTGCGGCCACTTAGCCGCTTTTGCGGTGGCGCATCTGCGGTTCCCAAGCCGCAGATGCGAAAATACCAGAAGCAGCAAAGACTGATATTTCCAAACTTCCAAAATCCTTCTGTCAACAATCCAAAATCATCCCGAGGCCCCCGGGACATCAACCAAAAGCACCAATAACATCTAATACCTCATTAAAACTTGTAACAACCCTTAAACTACTTAAAACAACGCCGAAAACTCGAATTAAACAAGGATTTGAGCCTAAGAACTTCAAATTTTATCAAAATACACTTTCGATCAAAAACCTAACCAAAACACGTCCGAATGACCTGAAATTTTACACACACATCCCAAATGACATGACGGAGCTACTGCAACTTTCAGAATTCCGATCCGACCCTCGGATAAAAAATTCACTATCAGACCGGAAACTTTAAAAATTCAACATTCGGCATTTCAAGCCTAAATGAGCTACGAACTTCCAAAATATATTCTGAACACGCCCCCAACCCTGAAATCAACTAACAGAGCTAACGGAACCATCAGATTTCCATTTTGAGGTCGTCTTTATACTGTTCTGACTGCGGACCACTTTTCAGCACTTAAGCTCTCATTTAGGGACTAAGTGTCGCAAAACTCTTCGAAACCCAACACTGAACGTCCCGGCAAACCAAAATAGCAAAAATGAACTTAGGGGAAGCAGTTAATAGGGGATCAGGGCGTTAATTCTTAAGACGATCGGCCGGGTCTTCACATCCTCCTACACTTAAACATTCGTTCATCTTCGAACGAGCATAGACAACATACCTGAAGTAGTGAAAAGATGAGGGTAACTGTTGCGCATATCCTGCTCGGTCTCCCAAGTTGCCTCCTCGGCTGGCTGACCCCGCCACTGAACCTTCACTGAAGCTATGTTCTTTGACCTCAACTTTCTGATATGCCTGTCCAATATAGTCACTGGCTCCTCAACATAGGATAGATCCTTGTCCAACCAGACTGAACTGAAATCCAACACGTGCGAAGGGTCACCGTGATACCTCCATAGCATCGAAACATGAAATACTGGATGGACTTCGGCCAAACTGGGAGGTAAGGCAATCTCATAGGCAACCTCCCCAACTCGCCTCAAGATCTTAAAAGGGCCAATAAACCTCGGACTCAACTTTCCTTTCTTTCCAAACCTCATGACGCCTTTCATAGGCGAAACCCGAAGTAGAACCCGCTTACCAACCATATATGAAACATCACAAACCTTCCTATCCGCGTGACTCTTCTGTCTAGACTGGGTTGTACGGAGTCTATCCTGAATCATCTTAACCTTCTCCAATGCATCCTGAACCAACTCTGTTCCCAATAGCCTAGCCTTACCCAGCTCAAACCAACCCACCGGAGATCTACATCTCCTACCATATAAAGCCTCATACGGCGCCATCTGAATGCTGGATTGATAACTATTGTTGTAAGCAAACTCCGCCAATGGCAAGAAATGACCCTAAGACCCTTCAAACTCGATCACACACGCACGGAGCATGTCCTCAAGAATCTGAATAGTGCGCTCGGACTGTCCATCCGTCTGGGGGTGAAATGTTGTGCTCAACTCCACCCGAGTGCCTAACTCCTGCTGCACGTCTCTCCAGAACCGCAATGTAAATTGGTTATCTATGTCCGAAATAATAGAAACTGGAATATCCTGCAGATGGACGATCTCCCGGATATAAATCTTCGCCAACCGCTCCGATGAATAAGTGGTACACACAAGAATGAAATGAGCAGACTTGGTCAGCCGATCCATAATGACCCAAATGGCATAAAACTTCTTCAAGGTCTGTGGGAGTCCAGATACAAAATCCATGGTGATGCGCTCCCATTTCCACTCCGGAATCTCTATCTGCTGAAGAAACCCACCCGGGCGCTGGTGCTCATACTTCACCTGCTAGCAGTTGAGACATCTAGACACATAACCAACTATATCTTTCTTCATCCGCCTCCACCAATAGTGTTGCCTCAAGTCCTAATACATCTTCGCAGCACCCGGATGGACGGAATACCGCGAACTATGGGCCTCTGCTAGAATCAACTCTCGAAGACAATCAACATTAGGCACATAAATCCGGCCCTGCATCCTCAATACCCCGTCATCTCCGATGGTCACATCTCTGGCATCACCACATTGAACATTGTCCTTAAGGACAAGCAAATGAGGGTCTTCATACTGCTGCTCCCTGATACGATCAATTAAGGAAGACCGGGAAACCATACAAGCTAGGACTCGACTGGGCTCCAAAAGATCCTATCTCACAAACTGGCTGGCTAAGGCCTGAATATCCATCGCTATAGGCCTCTCTAAAGCTGTAGATATGCCAAACTCCCCAAACTCTTCGCCCCCTAACTCAAGGCATCCGCCACCATATTGGCCTTGCTAGGATGATACAGAATAGTAATTTCATAATCCTTCAGCAACTCTAACCACCTCCTCTGACGCATATTAAGATCCTTTTGCTTGAGTAAGTGCTACAAGCTCCGATGGTTAGTATGGATCTCACAAGGCACACCATACAAATAATGATGCCAGATCTTCAAGGCATGAACAATGGTAGCTAACTCAAGGTCGTGGACAGGGTAATTATTTTCATGTATCTTCAACTATTTGGATGCATAGGCAATCACCCTACCATCCTGCATCAACATCGCTCTAAGGCCAACTCTCGAGGCATCACAATAGACAGTAATAGACAGTATAAGACCCCAAACCAGTAGGCAACATCAAAATTGGGGTTGTAGTGAAAGCTTTCTTGAGCTTCTGAAAGCTCGCCTTACACTCCTCTGTCCACTAAAATGGGGCACCCTTCTGGGTCAATCTATTCATAGGGGCCACAATCGACGAAAATCCCTCCACAAAGCGATGGTAGTAGCCCGCCAAACCAAGGAAACTGCGAATCTCTGTAGTTGATAACGGCCTGGGCCAACTCTGTACGACCTCTATCTTCCTCGGATCCACCCGAATACCCTCACTTGGAATCAAATTGGCCTAAGAATGCCACAGAACTCAGCCAAAACTCACATTTTGAGAACTTTGCATATAACTTCTTCTCCCTCAAGGTTTGAAGCACGGTCCTTAGGTGCTGCTCATGATCTTCCCGACTCTGGGAATACACCAGAATATCATCAATAAAAATAATAATGAATGAGTCAAGATATAGCCTGAATACACTGTGCATCAATTGCATGAAAGCTGTTGGGGCATTGGTCAGCCCAAATGACATAACAAGGAACTCGTAATGACCATACCGAGTCCTGAAGGCAATCTTCGAGATATTTGGCTCTAGAATCTTCAACTGACGGTAACTTGAGCGCAAGTCAATCTTAGAAAACACCTGTGCACCTCGAAGCTGGTCAAACAGATCATCAATACGAAGCAAGGGATAACGGCTATTTACTGTAACTTTGTTCAACTGGCGATAATCAATACACATACGCATAGAACCATCCTTCTTCTTCACAAACAAGACAGGAGCACCCCACAGTGAAACACTGGGTCGAATAAAACCCTTACCAAGTAATTCCTGCAACTGATCCTTCAACTCTTTCAACTCAGGAGAATCCATACGATGAAGTAATGGAAGTGGGTTGAGTGCCTGGCACTAGATCAATGCTAAAATCAATCTCTCTATCGGGCAGCATGCCCAGAAGATCAGCTGGAAACACATCGGGATAATCCCGTACCACTAGAACCGAATAAACATAAGGGGTATCGGCACTGACATCTCTCACATAAGCTAAATACGTGACATACCCCTTCTCAGCCATGCGCTGAGCTTTAAGAAAAGAGATAACTCTACTGGGAGTGTGATCTAAAGTACCACTCCACTCAATACGTTGAATTCCTGGCATAGCCAGCGTCACGGTCTTGGCGTGACAATCAAGAATAGCAAAATGGGGTGACAACCAGTCCATGCCCAAAATAATGTCAAAATCAACCGTATCGAGTAACAAAATCCGCTCTGGTCTCAAAACCACGAATAGTAACCAAACATGACTGATAAATGCGGTCCACAATAAGAGAATCCCCCAAAGAAGTAGAAACATAAACGGGGGCACTCAAAGAATCCTGAGGCACACCCAAAATGCGGAGCAAAGTAAGAAGACACATAAGAATAAGTAGAGCCCAGATCGAATAGAACCGATGCCTCTCTGTGACAAACCAGTATAATACCTATAATAAAGGAGTCGGAGGTAACAGCCTCAGTACGAGCAGGAATAGCATAATATCTGGCCCGACCCCTCTCGCGAGGGCGACCTCTATCTCCCTGACCCCCGCCCCTAGCCGGCTAGGCAGTTGGGGTAGCAGCAGGAGCTGTGATCATGGCCTGAGAACTCTGTTGAGTGCGCTGTGGCTGAGAAGTGTGTGGGGCACACTCCTCCCAAGTCTAGGCAATTCCTCACCACGTGCCAGGTACCTCCACACTCAAAATAAGCTCTGGGAGGATGCGGCAGCTGTGACTGACCCCTGGAAGTACCCTGCACCCTGGAAGTACCCTGCACAGAAGGCGCGCTAGAAACTGGAGGTGCATAGTAAGGCTCATGAGGTATAGGTAGAGTTGGAGCACTGCTGGCTGCTGGAAGAGCTGAATGGATGGGGCGACCCGCATAACCTCTACCATAACGACCTGCTGATGGGGTACGGGCACCAGAGTAGTGACCCAACTCTCGAGACCTCTTGGCCTCCCTCTCCCCTCGCTCCCTGGCGAGCATACCCTCAATCTTTCTTGCAGTGCTCACCACCTACTGATAAGAAATTTCCATCTCCAACTCTTAAGCCATGCTAGATGTGATGGATGGGATAAGACCCTCAATGAACCTGCGAACCCTCTCCCGAACTATAGAAACCAACACCGGTGTATGCCTGGCCAACCTGGTATAACGGATAGCATACTCCAAAATGCCCATAGTGCAAAGAATACGATGACACTCCTCTAGAAATCCTAAGGCACTGTCTGATGCTAATCCACTGAACACTAGGGGATCATACATCTTGAACCTCTCAAGTCTCCGTTGCTTGTCCTCTGAAGCAGCTGACCCATCCTCGGACTGAACTGGCGCTGCAGGCGATGCGAGAATAATCTCGGGGGCCGGCTCAACCTGCACTCGCTGCTTAGGAGTGCTGACATCAGGAATCTGTGCTCCTCCCCCGGCCTGGGATATGGCTGCAGTATAGGGAAGCAACCCTGCCTGAGCCAAGGTGGTGTACATACTCATGAACTGAGCCAAAGTCTCCTGGAGAGCTGGAGTGGTAGTGGCAGTAGTAGGCATGCCAGGTGCCTGGGCTCCAGCTGGATCTGCTGGTGGTGCCTCGGCGGCAGCTCGTGCAGGTGCTCTGGCTACACCACGTGCGCGTCCTCGACCTCTCCCCTGGCCCCGACCTCTAATGGCTGCAGTAGAGGGCGCGGGTGCCTGATCACCTCGAATAGCATGTTTCCTCACCATCTGTGAGAGAATAGAAGACAGAAGTTTAGAATTGATGTCAAAAATATCGCACGACAAGGAATTCAAATGAAATGAAGATTTTTCCTAAACAGTTACGTAGCCTCTCGTAGATAAGAACAGACGTCTCTGTACCGATCAGCAAGACCCTAATAAACCGGCCTGCATTCCGTGACTCCTATGAACCTAGAGCTCTGATACCAACTTGTCACGACCCCAGTTCGCCCTCCGTGAACATGTCGTGATAGCACCTAGTCCCTATAACTAGGTAAGCCTAACAATGCGAAAATAACAATCTAACTTGTGGAAACATTTAATTAAAACAGAACATTTTAAAATAATAGCTGCAAATAAGGTCGCTCAGCCTATACAACTCAAAAGAAATGTGGAAGTCTACAACACAATCCTAAAACCCAGAAACTTACGTGAAACACAGGCTAAAAGAAATACTGTAAATGCTCTAATCTCCAGAATGTCTACATCAAATGTATGATAAAGTCTAACAATATAGATAGAATAAGGAAGGAGACTCTTCGGTCTGCAGACGCTACAGATATACCTCGAAGTCTCTGCTAGATCTCTCCACCTCGATGATATACGCCTGGGTGGAGGAACCTGGATCTGCACATGAAAAAAAAACATGTGCAGAAGAGGCATGAGTACACCACAGTGGTACTCAGTAAGTGCCAAGCCTAACCTCGATTAGGTAGTGGCGAGGAAGGTCAGGGCCCTAATGAGATAAATATAATATATGATGAGATAAGGAAAAACAGTATAGATAAAGTCTAAAGCGAGAATCCGAACTAGATAAATAGGCAAAAGCAGTAATAGGAAGTAGAAGCAAAACATTATAAAGGGATACTACTCACAACAGGAAATAATAGCCGGGGATCTCTTGGTATCCCGAGGATCTCTTGGTATCCTCATCATAAACACTAGGGATATCTTGGTATCCTGAGGATCTCTTGGTATCCTCAAATCTTTCACTAGGGATCTCTTGGTATCCTTTTCATATACACGAGGGATATCTTAGTATCCTAAGGATCTCTTGGTATCCTCAAATCTTTCATTTTCATGTGCTAGGGATCTCTTGGTATCTCGCACCTCAGTCCAGAACATAACCAGTACAGGGGGATCTCCCGGGATACCGTCCCGTAGTCCCAAATTAAAACGCACAATGACAGCACAACACGTTAGGATAGAAACTAACTCAGAACAAGTAAAAGGAAATCCAAGCCTAACATGTTTCATGTAATACAACCAAGACAGTTAAGCACTTAAGCAAATAAGTCAAATAAACATGCTTCTCTAAACTAGTATAGGATAAACTTGCAATTCAAAATAAACAGATAGGCAGGAAAACTCAATTAAAATACTTCAAGCAAAAACGGATTTCCAACAATTAGCTCAAGTACGAGCTCGTCACCTCACGTACAAGGTATTCAATTACCAAATATCATATCCTAAGTGAAAGGACCCCACACAAGGTTAGAAAAGCCACTTACCTCGAACCGGTAGAAAAGTCAACCAGAAACTACACCTTTGCCACGAGTATCCGACTCCAAATGGCCCAAATCTATTCAATTCAATTACATATCGTAAATAACATCCCAAGCAACTTATTCTACTATTTAATTCAAGGACAAGACGTGAAATTAGATAAAATGATCAAAATGCCCTTCAGGACAACATCTCAGAATCAAATAATTTTTATATTTTCAAAACCCTCGTACTATCACGAGTCTAACCATATAAAAATCTCCCAAATCGGAGGTCAAACACCCACTCAAAACTTAATAGTTTAGCCTATGAAGTTTCACCCAATTTTTCCAATTTTTGACCCTCAATTCAAATTTTAATGATGCATTTAACTATATAATGATGAAATATAACTAGAAGGGATTAAATAAACGTTACCCAATAATCTCCTCTTCAAAACCCTCTCAAAATCTCCCTTCCCCGAGCTCAATTTGATTTTTCTAACTTTTGAAAACTAACCCTCGAAATCTATATATCTGAACAGGGATTTCCGCTTCTACGGACAAGGGACCACTTCTGCGGTCTCACTTCTGCGGAACAAGAGCCGCTTCTGCAATTTTCATTAAAAGTTAGGGACCGCATATGCGATAAAAGGGTTGCAGGTGCGACACCGCATCCACAGGGGAACATCCGCTTCTACGGAAACTAAAGAGATACAGGAGCCTGCATCTGCGATGCCTGAGCCGCTTCTGCGAGAATAGCACTGGTTCAGTTGTTTTTTAGGTAAAGGGGCAAAGCCACTTCTGCGGCACTGAATCTGCGGTTTCCAAGCCATAGATGCAACAATACCAGAAGCAGCAAAGACTGATATTTCCAAACTTCCAAAATCCTTCCGTCAACCATCCGAAATCATCCCGCGGCCCCCGGGACCTCAACCAAAAGCACCAATAACACCTAATACTTCATTCAAACTTGTACCAATCCTTAAACCACCTAAAACAACGCCGGAAACTCGATTAAACAAGGATTTGAGCCTAAGAACTTCTAATTTTATCAAAATACACTTTTGATCAAAAAACTAACCAAAACACATCCGAATAACCAAAAATTTTGCACACACATCCCAAATAAAATGACGGAGCTACTGCAACTTTCGGAATTTTGATCCGACCCTCGGATTAAAAACTCACTCTCGGACCGGAAACTTCAAAAATTCAACATTCGACATTTCAAGCCTAAATGAGCTACGGACTTCCAAAATGCATTCCGAACACGCTCTCAACCCCAAAATCACCTAATGGAGCTAACATAACCATCGGATTTCCATTCCGAGGTCGTCTTTACACTGTTCCTACTACAGACCACTTTGGACTAAGTTTCCCAAAACTCTCCGAAACCTAACACCGAACGTCCCGACAAACCAAAGTAGCATAAATGAACTTAGGGGAAGCAGTTAATAGGGGATCGGGACGTTAATTCTTAAGACGACCGGCCGGGTCATCACAAGTGGAGACTAAGTTCTTCCTAATTTTGGGAACATGAAGGACGTTGTTTAAATTCATGACCTTGCCAAAAGTCATCTTGAGAAATATCTTCCCATATCCTTCAATTTTTGCTGTAGCAGCATTTCCCATAGAAAGCGTCTCTTCGGGTCCAGCAGAAGCATATGTAGAAAATGCTTCCCTCACATTACAAACATCGCAAGTGGCTCTAGAATCAATCCACCACTCCTTATGATTTCCTACCAGGATGCATTCAGAAAGCATAGCACACAAGTCATCAATATCTTCGTGCTTTTCAACCATCCTTGCTTGACCCTTCTTCTTGTCTTTATTTGGAGCACGACACTCTACAGATATGTGTCCAGCTATTCCACAGTTGTAGCAATTTCCCATGAACCGCTTCTTGCTTTGGTTATTTCTTGGCCCAGCTGCTTTGTTGTCCTCTTTGATTTTCAACCAAACAATGAGATCTTCAAGGGACATCTCCTTTCATTTGTGTTTCAAATAATTTTTGAAGTTCTTCCACAATGGAGGCAACTTCTCAATCATTGCTGCTACTTGGGATGCTTCATTGATGACAAGACCTTCAGCAAGTAGATCATGAATAATCACTTGCAATTCCTGGACTTGGGTAATAACAGACTTGCTATCTACCATTTTGCAGTCCAAAAATTTTGCTGCGATGAATTTCTTCATCCCGGCATCTTCAGTTTTGTGTTTTAATTCAAGCGTAACCCACAGTTCTTTTAACGTCTCCACATTACTGTAGACGTTATACAGACTATCCTCCAGTCCGCTAAGAATATAATTCTTGCACAAAAAATTAGAATGCTTCTACGCTTCTATCACGAGAAAGCATTGATTCTTTGGAGTTTCATCGGGCAGATCAGGGACATCTTACTTGATGAACTTCTGTAGACATAACGTAGTCAAGTAGAAGAACATCTTGGGCTGCCAGCACTTAAAATCAATCCCAAAAATTTTTTTGGGTTTTTTTACCGGTGCCAATGCCGGTGTTCGGCTTGTCGATGCGTTGGCAGTCATCATCGGAACAACTTGGTTTCCGTTGTCATTTGCCATTTTTTCTGTAAAAGAATGACACAAACAAACGTTTAATAAATGTTTAAACTTGGAGTAAAAAAAAATCACATAGATTTTAATCTCCAACAAATCGCAACGAAGGCTTTAAAAATGGAGTAAAAAATCACGTAGATTTTAATCTCCAACAAAACACCACGAAGGCTTTAATCTCCAAAAATGGAAGTAGACAAAACCACAAAGGTTTTAGTCTCCAGAGCAGTAAGTACAACACAAATACAGAAATAAAAAATTAAATTCCTTAAGCTTGTTATTTAACCTGTATTTGAAAATAATAATTCTGAAGAAAAGAACGTTAGCGTATAAACATAAATATAAATGAAACAGTAATTAATACGAGCCCACTGAATTCACGGTATTTCCTTAAGGAATTTAATCCCCTCCTAGTACCCAAGGTTATGGATTATTTCCTCCCAGGATAGAATGAAATTACACACCGGTGTAGCGGTACTTCAAACCCTATTGTTTCGGTGAACACAAAGTTTTGCAGCAAATCACACTTACGGGTGCTTTGTTTGTACTTAAAAACAATGCAGAATAAGGGAGGAGAAACTCAGAAATCGTATGGAAATTCTGAGAGGAAGGAATGCAATCTATAGCCAACGTTGAGTTCAAACTGAAGATGAGATCAATAGCTCTCAATTTTTCGGTGTTCTTGCTCTAATAGCTGCTGCACATATCTATAGTGCAGTCATCTATTAAGAGAATGACCAGCCACCACTCCTTTACCCATGGTGGAGCATGCCTTGGCCGAACTGGTGGGACAGTTGGACTCTATCCACGGCTCGGAAAACATCTGTTACAAATACGGATAATATTACGTTAATATTCACTATTAACAAATAAATTTGGTCCAAAAAATTAATCAATCAATCGATCATTTGACCAAACCCAAATTCGAAGCCGAAGCCGAAGTCGTAGCCATAGCCTAAGCCAAAGCCGAGCAGAGCAGAGCGAGCGATGAAGACGACTACGGCACGAGGCTTGCCCTCTTCTTAACTCTTTAAGAGCTACAAGAAGAGTAATTGTATATAAACCCACCAAAATCATTTTCCTCTTCCAATATGGGACAATGTCTCATTAAAAAGAGAGGGAAACTTTAAATTTTACTCAAAAATTTTATTTTTCCCTCCATTTTCCATTCATCCTCTTTTTAATACTTTTCCATATTAAAAAGAAACTCTACAATCCCCCACGTGAATGGGGAATGGCTATATCACGGAAGTATGCATGAAAAACTTGTGTGATTTGCAAGCAAGGATTAATTGCATCTAGATAAGTAGGTTTCCCTTTGAACTTTCCATAGTGAACTTATGTCAGATATATCGGTCGATCGGTAGATTTGATATCTTTGAACTATCGAACTTTAGTGTTACACCTGGACAACTATAAGTCACACAATCAACCCTTACCCGTCATTGCTTCTCATTCTTGTGTTCGTTTCAGCCATGAACACTGCCTGGTTTCATAAGTGCATAGAGAATTGGCCTTGCAAAATTCTCCTTGAAGCGGCTAACACTTCACACTTACATGGGAGATTCCTAAACATGTCATCCCGTAGATACACTATTTGATATACCCCGTATCAAATTTAGAAATAATTAAAAAGCATTAATGCTTTATCCTTGGTACTGAACATTGTCTCTTCATGAGAATGGCCTAAAAGTTTAGTTGACAATGTTGAACCGTCAGTAATGACTTTGTTTGATCTCCTTGAACGTAGATCTTGGGATCTCCAGTCTTCTAGGTATAGTTACCGCCACTGTGGCTTATTCTCGGCCACAGTCCCATTCCCCTTGATGATTTCTCAACTACCTCTCTAGTTAGGCCTTTTGTAAGTGGATCTGACACATTATCACTTGACTTTACATAGTCAATCATGATAATTCCTCTAGAGAGTAGTTGTCTAACGATTTTATGTCTTCCTCATATATGATGAGATTTACCGTTATACATAATGCTCTCAGCCCTTCCAATTGCCGTTTGGCTATCACAATGTATACATATTGGTGCCAACGGTTTGGGCCAGAATGTAATATCTTCCAAGAAATTTCAGAGCCATTCAGCTTCTTCACCGGCTTTATCTAAGGCTATGAACTCAGCCTCCATTGTAGAGCGGTCAATACAAGTTTGTTTGGACGACTTCCAAGATACCGCTCCTCCACCAATAGTGAATACATATCCACTTGTGGACTTCGAATCAGTTGAACCAGTGAACAAATTTGTATCACAATATCCTTCAATCACCGTAGAATATTTACTGTAGTGCAAATCAAAATGTTGGGTATGTTCTAAATATCCCAAAACTCGTTTCATTGCCATCCAATGAGATTGACCTGGATTGCTCGTGTATCGAATTAGTTTACTTATAGCACAAGCTATATCTAGTCGTGTACAATTCATGATGTACATTAAGCATCCCAACACACGAGCATAATCCAATTTTGATATGATTTGGCCTTTGTTCTTTGCTAATGCAAGATTCATGTCAATTGGAGTCTTTACAACTTTAAACCCTAAGTGCTTGAATTTTTCAAGTACTGTCTTAATATAATAAGATTGTGACAATACCAGACCTTGAGGAGTCTTTTGGATCTTAATCCCCAGAATTAAATCTGCAACTCCCAAGTCCTTCATATCAAACTTGCTAGTTAGCATACGCTTAGTCGCATTTATGTTAGCAATGTCATTACTCATTATCAGCATATCATCCACATATAGGCAAACAATGACTATGTGATTTGGAACATTTTTAATTTACACACATTTATCACATTCTTTTATCTTAACCATTTGACAACATTATTTGGTCAAATTTCGCATGCCATTGTTTAGGTGCTTGTTTTAGTCCGTAGAGGGACTTAATAAGTCTATATACCTTCTTTTCTTTACCTGGAACCAGAAACCCTTCAGGTTGTTCCATGTATATTTCTTCCTCCAAATATCCATTTAAGAAGGTTGTTTTTACGTCCACTTGATGAATTTCAAGACCATAAACTGCGGCTATAGCTACTAGCATTCGTATGGACGTAATTCTTGTCACTGGAGAATATGTATCAAAGTAGTCAAGACCATCTCATTGTCTATACCCTTTGACTACAAGTCTTGCCTTAAATTTATCAATAGTGCCATCATCTTTCATTTTTCTTTTAAAAATCCATTTACAACCCAAAGGTTTATTTCCAGGAGGAAGATCAACTAATTCCCATGTATGGTTGTTCAATATGGATTCTATTTCACTATTGACTTCCTCTTTCCAGAACAATGATTCCGAAGAAGACATAGCTTCTTTAAATATTCGAGGCTCATTTTCCAATAAGAAAGTCACAAAAATTTTATCCAAACGAAGTCGACGTTCTTTGACGTTTACTACGTCTTGGATCCTCATGATTAAATGTACTTTCTTTTGTTTCTTCCCGAGGTCATTTAGATCCTTCACCAATCAACTCGCATTCCTTTTTATACAGATATATATTTTCAAAGAACTCAGCATTATCTGATTCTATAACCGTATTATTATGAATGTCGGGATTTTCTTATGTATGAACCAGAAATCGATATGATTTACTATTGGTCGCATATCCTATGAAAACACAATCAATGATTTTCGGTCCTATTTTTACCCTTTTGGTTTTAGGAACTTGCACTTTTGCCAAATACTGCCACTAGTGGGGTCTCATTTACTATCTTTTAGTTTTCTGGAGCTGCCTTCAATTGGTGGGAGTCTTATGAGAGGCGTAGGCTTATTGGTGCACCGCCCCTTACTTGGCATCAGTTCTTCATTCTCTTCCTAGAGAAGTATGTACCGCATTCCCGTAGAGAGGAGCTGCACATGCAGTTCGAGCAGCTACGCTAGGGGGATATGACCGTGTCGCAGTATGAGATGAGGTTCTCCAACAAAGAGAGGATCAGGAGGTTTGTTGATGGCCTCAACTATGAGCTACGGATTTTTCTGACCAAAGATAGAGTGTTTGGCACTCCTTTTGAGGAGGTGGTTGACATTGCTAGAGAGATAGAGTCAGTTCGCCGCCAGGAGCGAAATGAGAGGGGGGCCAAGAGGTTTTGGGGATCTGGTAGCTTAAGTGGTGTTCCTTCGGGAGGTCAGTCTCAGCACTACAGCCGTCCATTCAGGCATGCTCATCCATCCCGTTCGGGCTATCATGGAGGATCATCTAGCCACGTCTCTCATAGTTCACATCAGGGTCACTCTTCTCTCAGTTCCCTTCCAGCTTAGAGTTTGACTTATGCACCATCAGTTCAGGGCTCATCTATGTTTGGTTCTTCTAGTGGGAATCTCGATGTGCGGGGCTCCCTTCAGTCCCTAAAGCCATTTATAGGGAGAGGTTTATTCGAGTGTAGAGATTAGGGTCATATCAAGAAGCTCTGTCCCCGTCTTACAGGAGGTTCATCCTAGCAAAGGAGTTGGCTTCAGCACTAGCTACTTCCCCACCTGCTCAGCCAGCTCAGGGTGGAAGTCGGTCAGCTAGGGGCTGCCCTAGAGGGGGAGCTCGATCAGGTGGTGGCCAGGCTCGTTTCTATGCCCTCCTAGCCAGACCAGATGCTATTGCTTCAGATGTTGTGATTACAAGTATTATCTCAATCTGCCATAGATATGCCTCTATATTTTTTTATCCCGGTTCCACTTTTTCATATGTGTCACCATAGTTTGCCTATTATTTGGATATGCCCCGCGAGTCTCGCATTTCATCTATTTATATATCTACGCCGGTGGGCGATACTATTATTGTGGACCGTGTATATCGGTCGTGTAGTGACTGTTGGGGGTTTGGATACCCAAGTGGATCTCTTGTTGCTCAGTATGGCTGACTTTGATATGATATTGGGAATGGATTGGTTATCTCAGTGCCATGTTATTTTAGACTGTCATGCTAAGACAGTGACGTTGGCTAAGCCAGGTGTGCCACGAATTGAGTTGCGAAGTTCGACTGATTTTGTTCCTAGTAGGATAATTTCATTTTTGAAGGCCCAGTGGATGGTTGGGAAAGGTTTTCTTTCGTACTTAGCCTTTGTGAGGGATGCCACTAGAGAGACTCCTAGTATTGATTCTGTTCCCGTAATGAAGGATTTTCCCAGCGTGTTTCCTACAAACCTGGCGAGCATGCCACCGGATAGGTATATTGACTTTGGTATTGATTTGGTGTTGGGCACTCAGTCCGTTTCTATTCCACCATATCGTATGGCATCGGCGGTGTTGAAGGAGTTGAAGGAATAGCTTCTGGAACTCCTCAATAAGGATCTCATTCGGCCTAGTGTTTCGCCGTGGGTGTGCCCATTCTATTTGTGAAGAAGAAGGATGGCACTATGAGGATGTGCATTGATTACAGGTAGTTGAACAAGGTTACAATCACGAACAAGTATTCTTTGCCTCGCATTGATGATTTGTTTGACCAGCTTTAGGGAGTGAGGGTGTTCTCCAAGATTGATCTCTTTTCAGGGTATCACCAGTTGAAGATTAGGGACTCAGACATTCTTAAGACAGCTTCCAGGACCCTATATAGTCATTATGAGTTCCTTGCGATGTCTTTTGGGCTGACCCATGCCCCAGCAGCATTCATGCATTTGATAAACAACATGTTTCAGCCTTATCTCGACTCATATGTCATTATATTCATTGATGATATTCTAGTATACTCACGTATCCAGGAGGAGAACGCAAAGCATTTAAGAGTTGTGTTGCAGAGAATGAGGGAGGAGAGGCTCTTTGCAAAGTTCTCCAAGTGTGAGTTTTAGCTCAGTTCAGTGGCTTTCTTGGGGCACGGGTTGATCCAAAGAAGATAGAGGTGGTTCAGAGTTGGCCCGGACCGTCCTCAGCCACAAAGATTCGCAACTTTCTTGGTTTGACAGGTTGTTACCATCTGTTCGATCAGGGATTTTCATCTATAGCATCACCCTTGACCAAGTTGACTCAGAAGGGTGTTCCATTCATTTTGTCGGATATGTGTGAGGTGAGCATTCAAAAGCTCAAGACTGCCTTGACCACAGCTCTATTGTTAGTTTTGCCATCAGCTTCAGGTTCCTATACGGTGTATTATGAGGCTTTGAGAGTTGGTATTGGGTGTGTATTGATGCAGGAGGGTAGAGTGATTGTGTATGCTTCTCGTCAGTTGAAGCCCCATAAGAATAACTACCATGTTCATGGTTTTGAATTGGCTGCCATTATTCACGCGTTGAAGATTTGGAGGCATTATCTCTATGATATATCTTGTGAGGTGTTTACTGATCATCGTATTATCCAACACTTGTTCAAGCAGAAGGATCTCAATTTGAGTCAGTGGAGATGGTTAGAGCTGGTAAAGGAGTATGATATCACTATCATGTACCATCCGGGAAAGGCCAATGTGGTGGACGATTCCTTGAGTAGAAAGGTAGTGAGTATGGGGAGTTTGGCATATATTCCTGTTGGGGAGAGGCCTCTTTCAGTTGATGTTCAAGCCTTGGCCAATCGGTTCGTGAGATTGGATATTTTGAAGCCCATTCGGGTTTTAGCTTGTGTGATTTCTCGATCTTCCTTATTTGATTGCATTAGGGAGTGCCAGTATGATGGTCCTCATTTACTTGTGCTTAAGGACAGAGCTCAACACGATGATGCAGAGATGTAACTATTGGTGACGATGGGGTATTGAGGATGTCGGGCCGGGTATGTGTGCCCAATGTGGATGGGCTTCGGGAGTTGATTCTAGAGGAAGCCCATAGCTCGCGGTATTCCATCCATCTGGGTGCCAAGAAGATGTACTAGGATTTGAGACAGCATTACTGGTAGAGAAGAATGACGAAGGATATTGTGGAATTTATAGCTCGGTGTCTCAATTGTCAGCAGGTGAAATATGAGCATCAGAGACCGGGTGGCTTGCTTCAGCAGATAGATATTTCTAAGTGGAAGTGGGAGCAAATCACCATGGACTTTGTAGTTGGACTTCCACGGACTTTGAAGAAGTTCGATGCTATTTGGGTGATTGTGGATCGGCTGACCAAGTACGCGCACTTCATTACTATGTGTACTACATATTCTTCATTGCGTTAGTAAAGATCTATATCCAAGAGATTGTTCACTTGCATTGTGTTCCAGTTTCCATCATTTCAGATAGAGGTACTCAGTTTAATTTACAATTTTGGAGAGTCGTGCAACGAGAGTTGGTACTCAGATTGAGTTGAGCACAGCTTTTCACCCTCAAATAGATGTGCAATCCAAGCGCACTATTCAGATATTGGAGGACATGTTGCACGCCTGTGTCATTGATTTTGGAGGGTTATGGGATCAGTTTTTACCGCTTGCAGAATTTGCTTACAGTAACAGTTATTAGTCAAGTATTCAGATGGCTCCATATGAGGCTTTGTATGGGAGACGGTGTAGATCTCCAGTTGGTTGGTTTGAGTCGGGTGAGGCTAGACATTTGGGTACAGACTTAGTGCAGGATGCTTTGGACAAAGTGAAGGTGATTCAGGAGCGTCTTCATACAGCGCAGTCCAGATAAAAAAGTTATGGTGATAGTAAGGTCTGTGATGTGTCATACATCTTGTGGGAGAAGGTTCTACTAAAGGCTTTACCCATGAAGGGTGTTATGAGATTTGGGAATAAAGGTAAATTGAGTGCGAGGTTCATTAGGCCTTTTGAGGTGCTTCGTAGGATTGGGGAGGTGGATTATGAGCTTGCATTTCCACACAGATTGTCGAGTGTGCACCCGGTATTTCATGTTTCTATGCTCCAAAAGTATATTGGCAATCCGTCTTATGTTTTAGATTTCAGCACGGTTCAGTTGGATGGTGATTTGACTTATGATATGGAGCCAGTGGCTATTTTGGGGCGATGGTTCGAAAGTTGAGATCAAAGGATATAGTTTCATTGAAAGTGCAGTAGAGAGGTCGGCCCGTGGAGGAAGCTACTTGGGAGACCAAGCGGGGGAGGCGGAGCAGATATCCTTACCAATTTGAGGCTTTAGGTACGTTTCTTGACCCGTTCGAGGACGAACGTTTGTTTAAGAGGGGGTCTGTTTTCTTCATTTCTTCTTCTTTATGTGTTGGTCAGTTGTATTACGTGGTATCGGGTTGGTTGGCTCAGGTTCGGAGTGATTTTGGAGAGGTTTGAGACACTTAGTCTCTTTTGAGTAAGTTTAAGTTGGAAAAGTCAACCGGATGCTGACTTATGTGAAAAAAGGGCTCGGATGTGAATTATGATGGTTCGAATAGCTTTGTTAGGTGATTTGGGACTTATGAGCATGCTCCGAATGTATTTTGGAGATTCGTGATAGATTTAGGCTTGAATTTGCGAAATTGGAATTTTGGCATTTTTCGGTTGGTAGTGGAAATTTTGATATCGAGTTCGGAATGGAATTCTGGAAATTTGAGTAGGTCCGTTGTATCATTTTTGACGTGTATGCAAAATTCCAGGTCATTCGGGTGAGGTTTGATAAACTTTTTGATCGTTTGCGGAATTCAGATGTTTTGGAAATCCTTAGGCTTGAATCTGAGGGTGATTCGGTGTTTCGGCGTAGTTTTGAGTGTTTTGAAGATTTGTACAAGTTTGAATAGTGGTATATTACTTGTTCGTACCTTTGGTTGAGGTCCCTGGGGCCTAGGGATGATTTCGGATGGTTATCGGGAAGTTTGGGAGTTGGAGTTTGCAGCTGAAGTTGCTGAGAGTCTGTCATAACCGCACCTGCGGTTAGGGGATGCAGGTGCGATGATTGTAGAAACGGGAAGGAGCCGCAAATGCGGCCACAAGAGAAGAAGGCAGGAGTCGCAGGAGCGGAGGAAGGAACGCAGGTGCGGTTTTTGGGCGGATTAGTGGATTCCGCAGGTGCGCACCTGGGACCGCTGGTGCGGGTCCGAAGGTACGAGTAAATGGACGCAGGTGCGGTATCGCTGGGCAGAAGGTATAAAAGGCCCTCTTCGCGAAATTTGCTAAGTTTCTCCAATTTTGAAGACGAGAAGAGTGCTAGGGCAGTGAGTTTTCAAGAGAATCGAAGGGTTTTAGTTGGGTAAGCTTCCTAAGCTTTATTACTTGTGTTTATGACCATTTTTCCATTGTTTAATCAAGGTATTAGTGGAAAATTTGGGAAGAATGTTCGGAAATTAGGGCTTGGAATCGGAGACTTTGATTTAGGGATCTGAGGGGTTGTTTGTGGTCGGATTTTGGTGTATTTGGTATGTATGAACTCTTGAGAGTGTAAGGATTCTAGTTTAGGGAATTTTATCGGAATCTGAGACGTGGGCCTGGGTGTCGGGTTTTACCAATTTTTGGATTTGTGATATAATTTGATTATTTTCAAGTGGGGTTGGTTCCCTTAGCATATATTGATATTATAGTTCGGATTTTGGTTAGATTCGGAGCATTTGGAAGCCGAATCGAGAGGCAAGGGTTTCGCGGGCTAGAGTTTGGCTTGGCTTGAGGTAACTAATGCTTCCAAACTTGGTTATGAGGGTTCGAAACCTCAAACTATGTGTTCTATAATTACAATTAAGGTAGCGCAAATGGCAAGTGACGGGCGTGTGGGCGTGCACCGTGAGAAATGCGGCCCAGATCATTCCATGGCACCTCTTAGTGATTATTTATGTTGATATCTGTGTTGTACTTATGTGATTAAGTTAATGAGCTGTGAATCATGATAATTATCATGATAGGGATCTTACCAATACTGTTGAGACCCGAGTTGTCGTTTCTTGTTGTCATATCATTAGATTTATTGATATTCTGTACTCAGTCTTGTTCATGCATATTATATCATTCCTCGATCTCGGTTATTGCTATTTGACATATCATTTCATAGTTCGGGCTAGTATCATGACATTTTAGCCCGTGTGGGTGAGACCGGAGAGTAATGACTGAGTAAGGACGAGAGCCTGATATTGAGTGATAGTATGGGATCGGGATGCACGTTGTAGCGAAATATTGAACATGCCTCCGTTGTCTTGTGATAGAACTTGGGCTAAGAGAAGCCCCTCCGGAGTCTTTACACCCCCAGTGAGCACAGATGATTATATTGAGGGATGGATCTTCCCTGTACATGGATCTTGTCTGAAGTATAAAACCTGGAGATGGATCTTCTCCACGAGGCTGGATTAGCCTGTTTACTCGGTATTGGATGACTGTGGTCAGTGATGTATATTCCGGGATGGATCTTCCCTGGGCCGGGTATCCATATACAGTACCGAGTGATTAAGCACTTGTGAGTGGAAGTACATGGAATACTGATCATGCTAGTTGCGCATTGGTACATAGGGATTTTCCTAAGTTTTGCACTTCGTACTGTTCAGACTGCATTTATTTACTGTTGAGTTTTACTTGAACTACAAGCATGTCTACTTTTTTGTACTATTAATATGTTATTACCTGTTAAGGTTTGGTTTGTCACTACTTGTCAGTCCAGAGTTTGGACTGGTTACTTATTGAGTTGGTGTACTCACGTTACCCTTTGCACGTTGTGTGCAGATCCAGGTATCACGGACTACGGTAGCAGCTGCTAATCATATCGTTGCAGACTTTCCTTGCAAATTGCGAGGTAGCTGTTTGACGACCGCAGTTCCACCTTCTCCTTCCTTATCTTCCTTTAGCATATTTGTTGGATACTCTCAGATTGTATTGGTCTTGTTATTTCGAACTGCTGTAGTAGCTTTCTCATGACTAGTGCACCCGAGGTCGGACTTGTATTTTGTTTCCGCTTTGTTTTTTATTTTCACTTTATATCTTTTGTTGGATTTATGCTAAAAACTGATTTTAATCAAGTTTTAAATGATTTATGGATATGTTTGGTAGTAAGTTGGCTGGTCTAGTATCACGATGGGCGTCACCATGACCAGGTCGGTTTTGGGTCGTGACTGCTATATTTTATAATAAAAAACAAAAAATTAAGAAAACTGTCCATTCAAATTGCAGAGTAGTTTCAAGTTGTAGTTTTTAAATTATTTTATAATTAAAAAAACTAAAATTACCATACAATAAAAACTACCAATTTAAAATTTCTTTATTTTTTATAACTATTTTTGTTTTTTCCTTTTTAAAAATAAAAAGTTTATTTATTCATAAAATAATAATAATGTAATAAAATAAAAAATAAAAAAATATGTATCATCTATTATATTATAAAAATAAAGTAGCATACAAAAATTTAAATAAAGTAATATTCTACTACATGTTTCTATTAACAATAGAATAATATTAAATATTGGATAATATAATAAAAAAAATATATAGCAAAAAAGTTATTCAATTCCTATATAAGTCTCACTAATTTAGTAGAGATGTTATTCACAATTTCAGATAATATTATTCAGAACAACAGGATACAATTTATAATA
>MU761467.1:20086-44597 GCA_026770625.1 Nicotiana glauca | reverse complement strand
AAATATATATATATATATATATATATATATAATTATATTATTAAATAAAGTAGTATTCAAATATATTAAATAAAATAATATACTTATAAAATTTTCTATTAACAATGCAATGATACTAAATATTGGATAATATAATGAAGAAAAATACAAACAAAAAAAGTTATTTAATGACTATACAAATATCATTAATTTAATAGATATTTTATTCATTAAAATTCATATAATATTATTGAGCACAATACGATAAAAATTGAAAATAATAAAATATCTTAAGAATAATAAAATATATATCTTCTATTATATTACAAAAAGAAAGTAGTTGACAAAAATCTTTAAAAAAGTAATATGCTAATAAGAATTTCTATTAACAATGTAACTCTATTAAATATTGGATAATATAATAAAAGAATACATAAAAAAAAGTTATTCAATGACTATATAAGTCCCTTAAATTTAATAGAGATTTTATTCGTTCAAATTCAGATAATATTATTGACAATAATAAAATACAATTTATTCAACGACTCCCTTTAATTTAATAACAATTTTATTATTCGGTATATCACATGAAAAATAAAATGACAATTGAAATTTATTAAAGAAATACGGTCTAATTTATTAAAACAAACCCGATCACAATTTGATTTAATTAATATTTTTTAAATTTTGATAGCGCAACGCGCGAGTACGACTACTAGTATGAATTAGTGATAGGGACATTTGCATATATACCTATTTTTTGGGTCACCCTCCAATTTATACCCGCATTACACATGATTTTATAAAGTATATTCTTTTGGATCTGAAGTAATTCAATCTCTTCGATACAACTTCAGAAATTAAATTTGAAGTTCACATATCTTTAAACTGCAACTCCAATTCAAATCTTAAGCAATTCAAGCTCTTCAAAACAACTTCAGATTTCGAATATAAAGTTATTCTATCTTTCAACTGTTACTTCAGAAATTCGAAATTCAAGTAATTCAATTTTTCAGTACAACTTCATATTCAAAATCTGAAAGCTTCGAAACATAAATTAGTTTTTCGAATTTCAACAATCAAACATACGGTTCAACACTCAAATATACTCCAGATGGGCTCAAATTGAAATATCATAAATAACAAATCTAATCATCAAATTGTTAAAACAACTACAAATTTAATAGGCACATTTTGCAACTAAGAAGAGGAAGAAGAATAAGAAGAAAGCAATAGTAAGAATGAGATAAAAATATATGTATCTGAAGTTACTAAAAAATTGAGTATCAGTTAAATCTATATATTATTAAAAACCAAAGAAAAAGGCACCACATTAAGCTAAGTGGCTGTCACAACCCTAAATCAAAACAAACGTTCATCCTCGAATGGGTCAACAAACATACCCGAAGCCTCAAATAGGTGAGGATATTTGCTACCGATCAAGATGGACGACCACCAGTACCACCAGCTATGGCCACTAGAGATCGAGTGCGCGGTCGAGGTCATGGTAGGGACAGGGGTGTGGCTCGCACAGCAGCTAGGGCAGCACCTGCAGAGCCACCATCCACCCTAATTCAGGATCAGGTCCCAGTTGTGGACGCTCCCGCAGCACCAGCTCAAGCACCAGTTGTGCGCATTGTGATTCCAGGTCTTCAAGAGGCCCTGGCCCAAATTCTATCATTATGCACTGGCCTAGCTCAGGCAGTCTCAATTACTATAGCCGCAGCTACTTCTCAAGCCGGGGGAGGCACTCAGACTCCCATCGCTCGCATACCTGAGCAGGTCATGTAGGGACTTCAGACACCGGGGGCACATCCAGCCTAGTCGGTTGCAGCTGCTCAAGACTATGCAGCTCCTGCTATGCCAGAGGACGAGCAGCGCAGGTTGGAGAGGTTTGATAGCCTTCAGCCTCCGATTTTCAGTGGTTCAGAGGGCGAGGATACCCAGGGTTTCTTGGACAAATGTTAGAGGATTCTTCGTACAGCAGGTATTCTGGAGAACAACAGAGTCGCTTTCACTACTTTTCAGTTATTTGGAGCCTCCTTCACTTGGTGGGAGGTTTATGAGAGGCGTAGGCCTGTTGGTGCAGTACCCCTTACCTGGCAGCAGTTCTCCGTTCTATTTTTGGAGAAGTATGTGCTAAAGTCTCGTAGAGAGGAGCTACGTAAGTAGTTCGAGTGGTTACATCAGGGAGATATGACTTCGACGCACTATGAGATGAGGTTTTCGGAGTTAGATTGTCATGTTGTTTGGTTGGTTCCTACGAAAAGAGAGAGGATTAGGAGGTTCGTTGATGGCCTCACGTATCAGCTTTGGATTCTCATGACTAGGGAGAGGGTGTATGGTGCTATTTGAGGAGGTTGTCGATATTGATCGCGAGATTGAGTCAGTTCGTCGTCAGGAGCAAGATTAGATGGAGGTCAAGAGGCCTCGGGGATCTGGTAGTTATGGTGGTGCTCCTTCGAGTGGTCAGTTTCAGCACGGTATAAGCCGTCCATTCAGGAATGCTCAGTCAGCTTGCCCAGGTTATTGTGGGGCATCATCAGTTCATGGTTCTCACAGTTCTCAGCAGGGCCATTCATCACTAGGTTTATACATGGATTTGGGCATGAAAATTGTAGAAAAACTAGGGGTTTGAGGGAAGACCTAGAAAATTAGTGTTCTTGAATTTTGACCACGATTTTGAGTATGGAAGTAAGTGAAAATTATATATTTGAGTTCGTGAGTTCATGGGTAAACTTTATCTTCGAGAAATTTTGGATTTCGGGCCCGTGGGCCCAAGGGCATTTTTGTCAAATTTTCGATCTGAGTTTGGAATTGCTATAAATTAGATTGTAATGAATAATTTACCCTCAATTAATAGATTTGCGAAACCATTGGCTAGTTTTGGAGCGTGGTGCATCAAATAGAGTCTTCAGGAGGGTGTGGAATGTCGGTGATGGATCTTCGGAGCGAGGTGAGTCTCCTTTCTAACCTTGTAAGAGCAAATTATCCCCATAGGTGAAATAATTGATTGTGTGCTCCTATTTGCAGGGGCTACGTACGCACGAGGTGACGAGAGTCCGTGCGTAGCTACTATTATGCTATTGCCCGGGTAGTTAGGGCCCAAAAACATGTTATATTTGGATTATTTGTGAACCCATGGATAGCTTGAATTGCTTAAATCATATTGAATTAGTAAGTAAATTTCTAAAAGGATTAAAAGTCATTTCTTAAAATTTGTTAAAGGAGAATTGGTTTTATTTGGATAATATTCTCCGATAAGTTCTTAATTGGCTGATTGAGCATGTATCCTTATGTGTACCTGCGTCGTATGCATGATTCGCGAACAGGGTATGTGTTTAATTATGGAACGGGCCGAACGCCTCAGCAGATTAAATAGATGCATCTATGGTTCGGGCCGTTCGACCCTCGACAGTGTACAGTTTACATTCCTGTTGGATCGGGCCGTTGCCTCGGTGTGATTTGCGCGTGTTATTTGTCGCTTGAGAATTTTAAATGTGAAATTGGCCCTTCGTGGCTTGATATAAATTGATAAGATAATAAAGAATAAACCTTGAAAGCCCTTAATTATTTGTTGAAGGTGTTTACCTGTTTTTCTGGCTTCGTGAATTAGAACTGCTATATGAATCCATGATTTTCCTCACATTTCTAGGATATTGTTAATTGACCTCTAGTAAGTGTCGAAGTTGACCATCTCGTCTCTACTTCTTCGAGATTTGGTGGGATACTCATTGAGTACACGTTGTTTACGTACTCATACTACACTTATGTGCATTTTTGTTGCACATGTATATGTATCTCTAGCAGCCTACTGGATATAGCAGCACGGATGATTCTGGGACTAGGTGAGTTGCATTATTCGAGGCGACCCGCCGCTAGTATAGTCCCTTTCAGCATATTGTATTTATTTCCTGTCCATTGTATTTCGGACGGATGTTGTATATTATTTTTCTTATCAGTAGATACTCATGCACTTGTGACATCAGGTTCTGGGATGGTTTTCGAAAGATTTGTACTAATCGTTTATTATTTAATTTGAATTTAAGCGGTGATATTTTTTCCTTATGAAAAATGGAAGGAAAAGTCCTAGATTTCAAAAGGTATTAAAAGGAGAAGTTAATCGATTGATTAAGTTGGCTTGCCTGACAGCGGTGTCCGGCGCCACCACGACCCTTAGTGGATTTTGGGTCGTGACAGATAAGTAGGTTCTTCTCTGTAATGGGTGACATTAGAATTATAGTGGGTAAAATTCAACTATTTTAATGTGATTCATTTTCCGACTTTATATATTGTTCTTCTAATGAAAATAACTCATTTACTTTAATGCGGGAAAAATAATTTTGTTACTTTAGTGTTACTAGTTGTCGTAGTCGTGCGATGCACGGTTTATATTAAAAAATATTAATTAAATTATTCAATTTAGTATTATTATATTGTTAAATAAATTTTTATTAGCATATTATTTTGTTTAAAGATATATATTTTAGTACTCTTAAAATATTTTGAATTGGTAGTTTTTTTTCCTCTTACTTTCAAATTTTATAGATATTTAAATTTAAAAACAATAACAAATAACTAATATTTAACTAAATAACTCATTATTAACTAATTATGCCATGTGAGTTTTTTCTAGGCTGTCACTGTCATGGCCCTAAACCGGACTCGGTCGTGATGTCACCTATCGTAAAACAAGGCCAACTAACACAAACCACCAAACCAATTAAACAGTTATAATAATTCATATTTAAGTCATTAATAAGTGATAAATCCCAAAATAAAGAGTGAAATAGAACAATACGGAAACAAACACAGCCTGACATCGGGGTGTCACCAGTCATGAGCATCTGAACATCCGTCTAAGAGTATGAAAAGACTACACGGTCTAGTACAAAGCTAGTACAAGGAAAGTAAATATAGGAAGGAGAAGCACTAGGCTGCAAACGCCGAGCAGCTACCTAGTCAACTCCAAATAAGCCTGCGGTGGAAGTAAATCAGCCCTCGCTAGCATGGCTCGAGACTCCTGAACCTGCACAAATGGGTGCAGGGAGTAATGTGATTATGCGAACTCAGTAAGTACTAAAAGTAAAGGCAGCTGAGCAATAAGAAAACACGTAAAACACAGCAAAATGCTACAACGAGGCAGTGTAAAACCAGAACAATACAATAAAGCAGTAAAAGCTTGTAAAAACTTCTTAGTTCAGTAAAACCTCTTTAAAACATCTTTTAGCAGTTCAAAATGAGTGAATGAAAACAGATATAAAAGATAGAAACACAAATCAGTCCCTCGGGCAAAATATCAATAGAACTAGCCCCTCTGGCTGTCTCACAATCACTCGTATCAGTCTTTCGGGAAATAACATGGAATAAAATTAGCCCCTCGGGCTATATCACATCTCACACTGGGTACCCGCGCTCACTGGAGGTGTACAGACTCCGGGAGGGGCTCCTTACAGCCCAACCGCAATATCAAGTCATCTCGTGGCATAATCAAACATGCACTCGGCCTTATAACAAGCCACCTCGTGGCGTAAGAAATTAGGCCCTCAACCTCAAAATCATGAATCAATACAATATTGTTGCGACGCACAACCCGATCCCATAATAACCTCACAACACAGACCCTCGACCTCACTCAGTCAGAAATCTCTAAAAGCCACTCGGGCAGAGTAAAATATGATGCTCATCCCAAAATATCATTTAAGATGTCAAAATAGAGTAAATATGGTTGAGTTATGAAAACAGTAGAATACAACATGATTGAGTACAAATATGAAGTCAAAACAGTGAGAAATAGTAGTAAAAATCCCTTAAGGGTCCAAAACAGTGGGCACGAGACCAAAATATGTCATTCAGCCCAAAACATGATGATAGAAAATAGTTTTAATCAAATACACGGTTAAACAATCATACGGGACAGACTAAGTTACAATACCCAATGGTGCACGACCCCACGCTCTTTATCTAGCGTGTGCGTCACCTCAAAGTAGCACAACGATGTGAAATCCGGGGTTTCATACCCTCAGGAAAACATTTACAATCATTACTTACCTTTATCCGGTCCAAACTCTAGACCGCGATACCTTTGCTCTCTCCTCGGCTTCAACTCATGTCGAATATATCCAAAATCAGAATCATGACGTCAAAATATGCTAAGGGAACGAAGCCCATGCAAAAATAATCAAATTACAATACAAATCCCGAAATTGACCAAACCCGACCCCCGGGCCCATGTCTCGATTTTTGATAAAATTTACAAAACTAGAATCCTTACACCTCACGAGTTCATACATATCAAATACATCAAAATCCAACCACAAATGACCCGTCAAATTTCTTGATTTAGGTCTCCAAATTTCCAAGCCATAACTTCCAATTTTTAGGCTTAACTTCCACAAATTCCATGATTAATTAGGTAGAAATCACATTAGGATTGAGTATTAAGTCCATAAATCTTACCTCCAAGTGTTTTCCCTTGATTCCCTCTTCAATCCTCCTCAAAAAACTCCAAAATCGCCCAACAGTGGTGAAACTTAGACCCAAAATCGCGGAAATGGTCTTTTTAAACATTCTGCCCAGCACTTAAAATCTCTTCTTGGCGAACGCGGTCAACGCCTCGCGTTCGCGAAGCACAAACTTGTGTTGACCATTTTCCCCTTCATCGCGATCACGACTCCCAGTATACGAATGCGAAGTCTTAGCTTCCCAACACAACGTGAACGCGACTCCTCACCCGCGAACGCGAAGAACAAATCGACCTGGACCCAGCTACTCACCCTTTCCTCTACGCGAATGCGGCAAGACCCTCGCGAATGCGATGACCATTGATCTCAACCATTCACGATTGCGGGACCATATTTGTGAACGCGAAGGAAAACTCCACAGCCTCCCATACTAACCCTTCGCGAATGCGGGGCATGCATCGCGAACGCGAAGGTCAAAAACCTGCAACACCAACAACGGTTTTTCTGCAACTTCCTCCAACATGAAATGATCCGTTTAACCACCCGAAACTCACCTGAGGCCCTCGAGACCTCAACCAAACATGCCAACATATCTCATAATATCATCCAAACTTATTCCAAACTTCGGAACGCTCAAAACAACATCAAAATTCCAATTTGCATCGGAATCAAGACTAAGAATTCCAAAAACTTCCAAATTTTGCTTTTGATCAGAAAGTCTATCAAACCTCGTCTGAATGACCTGAAATTTTGCACACGCATCACAAATGACACAACGGACCTACTCCAACTTTTGAAATTCCATTCCGAACCCTATATTAAAATCTCACCTATCAATAGGAAAATGCTAAAATTCCAATTTCGCTAAGTCAAGCCTAAATCTACTACAGACCTCCAAAACACATTCAGATCATGCTCCTAAGTCCCAAATCACCTCCTGAAACTGTCCGAATCATTGGAATTCACATCCGAGGCCTTTTTTACATAAGTCAACATCCGGTTGACTTTTCCAACTTAAGCTCACTCAAAAGACACTAAGTGTCTCAAACCTCTCCAAAACCTCTTTGAACCTAAGCCAACCAACCCGATAGCACATAATACAGTTAAACAAGACGATAAAAAGCAGAAATGGGGAAAACGGAGCGGTAATTCATGAAACGATCGGCCGGGTCGTTACATCCTCCCCCTCTTAAACAAATATTCGTCCTCAAATGGGTCAAGAAACATACCTGAAGCCTCAAATAGGTGAGGATATCTGCTCCGCATCTCCTGCTCTGTCTCCTAGGTAGCCTCCTCTATCGGCCAAACTCTCCATTCCACTTTCACTGAAGCTATATCCTTGGACCTCAACTTTCGATCCTGACGCTCCAAAATAGCATCTAGGTCTATATCATACGTCAAATCACCATCAAAGTGAATGCTGCTGAAATCTAGAACATGAGACAGATCCCCAATATAATTTCGAAGTATAGAAACATGAAATATAGGATGCAGACTCGATAAGCTGGGTGGCAAAGCAATTTCATAAGCCACCTCCCCAATCCTCCGAAGTACCTCAAAAGGCCTGATGAACCGAGGACTCAATTTCCCATTCTTTCCAAATCTTATAACACCCTTCATGGGAAAAACCTTCAATAGAACCTTCTCACCAACCATATAGGACACATCCCAAACCTTCCTGTCAGCATAACTAATTTATATCGATTGCTCTGTATGAAGCCTCTCTTGAATCACCTTTACCTTGTTTAAAGCATCATGTACCAAGTTTGTACCCAATAGCCTAGCCTCACCTGGCTCAAAAGAACCGACCAGAGATCTACACCGCCTCATGTAGCCTCATATGACCCTCTAAAATCAATGACATAAGTGCGCAACATGTCCTCCAATATCTTAATAGTGCTCTCGGACTGCCCGTCCGTCTGAGGGTGAAAAGCTGTGCTCAACTCAATTCGAGTACCCAACTCTCATTGTACCGACCTCCAAAACTGTAAAGTAAACTAAGTACCTCTATCTGAAATGATAGAAACTGGGAGACCATGCAAACAAACAATCTCCCGGATGTATATCTCTGCCAATCGCTCTGAAGACTAGGTAGTACACATAGGAATGAATTGCGCGGACTTGGTCAACCAATCCACAATCACACAAATAGCATCAAACTTATTCAAAGTCCATAGGAGCTCAACTACGAAGTCCATGGTGATCCACTCTCACTTCCACTCTGGGATATCCATCCGTTGAAGCAAGCCACCCGGTCTCTAATGCTCATATTTAACCTGTTGACAATTGAGACACCAAGCTACAAATCTTACAATGTTCTTCTTCATTCTCCTCCACTAATAATGGTGTCTTAGATCCTGATACATCTTCGCGGCAGCCAGATGTATAGAATACCGCGAGTTATGAGCCTCTTGTAGAATCGACTCCCGAAGACCATCCACATTGGGCATGCATATCCGACCCTGCATCCTCAATACCCTATCATCACCAATGGTCACATCTCTGGCATCGTCGCGCTAGACTCTATCCTTAAGGACAAGAAAATGAGGATTATCATACTGGTGCTCTCTGATGCAATCAAATAAGGAAGATCGAGAAATCACACAAGCCAATACCCGACCGGACTCCGAAATATCCAACCTCATGAACCGATTGGCTAAGGCTTGAATATCAACTGCAAGAGGTCTCTTCAAAATAGGAATATATGCCAAATTCCCCATACTCACTGCCTTCTGGCTCAAAGCATCGGTCACCACGTTGGCCTTCCCTGGAGGGTACAAGATAGTAATATCATAATCCTTTAGCAGCTCCAACCTTCTCTGCTGCCTCAAATTGAGATCCTTCTGCTTGAACAAGTGCTGGAGGCTACGATGATCAGTAAATACCTCATAAGACACACCATACAAATAATGCCTACAAATCTTCAACTAGTGAACAATGGCAGCAAACTCCAAATCATGAACAAGGTCGTTCTTCTCGTGGGTCTTTAACTCACGAGAAACATAAGCAATAACTCTACCCTCCTGCATCAACACACACCTAATACCCACTCCCTAAGCGTCACAATACACAATATATGAACCTGAAGCTAATGGCAAAACTAACACTGAAGTTGTGGTCAAGGCAGTCTTGAGCTTCTGAAAGCTCTCTTCATACTCATCCGACAACCTTAATGGATCACCCTTTTGAGTCAACTTGGTCAAGGGCGATGCAATAGATGAAAATCCCTGAACAAACCGGCGGTAATAACCTGCTAAACCAAGAAAGTTGTGAATCTCTCTGGCTGAGGACGGTCTGGGCCAACTCTAAATCGCCTCTATCTTCTTCGGATCAACCTGAATACCCTCACTGGACACCATGTGTCCGAAGAATGCCACAGAACTGAGCCAAAACTCACACTTGGAGAACTTTGCATAAAGCTTCTCCTCCCTTAATCTCTGAAATAAAACTCTCAAATGCTCCGCGTGGTCCTCTTGACTACGCAAATACACCATAATATCATCAATGAAAACTATGACAAACGAGTCGAGATAAGGCCAAAACACGCTGTTCATCAAATACATAAAGCTGCTGGGGCATTGGTCAGCCCAAAAGACATCACCAGAAACTCATAATGACCGTATCGGGTCCTAAAATCTATCTTAAGAATATCCGAGTCCCTGATCTTCAACTAGTGATAACCTGAGCGAAGATCAATCTTGGAGAACACTCTCGCTCCCTGAAGCTGGTCAAATAAATCATCAATTTGAGGAAAATGATACTTGTTCTTAATTTTAACCTTGTTCAACTGACTGTCATCAATGCACATCCTCATCGTTCCATCCTTATTCTTCACAAATAGTATAGGCACACCATACGACGACACACTAGGTCGAATAAACCCCTTATCAAGGAGTTCCTGAAGTTGCTCCTTCAACTCCGCTGGTGCCATGCAATATGGTGGAATAGAAATGGGCAGATTGCCTGACACCATATCAATACCAAAATCAATATCCATGTCCGGTGGCATGCCCGACAGGTCTACAGGAAAAACATCAGGAAAATCCCTCACAATAGGAACATAATCAATACTGGGAGTCTCTGCACCGACATCCCTCATAAAGGCTAAGTAAGAAAGACAAGCCTACCCAACCATACGTCGGGCCTTCAATAATGAAATCACTCTACTGGGAACATAATCGGTCAAACCTCTCGACTCAATCCGTGGCACACCGGACATAGCCAAAGTCACTGTCTTAACATGAGAGTCTTAAATAGCACGACACGGAGATAGCCAATCCATGCCCAATATCACATCAAAGTCTACCATACATAACAACAAAATATCCACTCGGGTCTTTAGAACCCCAATAGTCACCACACATGACCGGTACACGCGGTCTTCAACAATAGTATTGCCCACCAGAGTATATATTTGAACAGATGAAACAAGAGACTCATGGGGCGTATCCAAATAACGAGAAAAGTATGATAATACATAAGAATAAGTGGAACCGGGATCAAATAATACAGAGGCATCTCTGTGGCAGACTGGGACAATACCTGTGATCATAGCATCTGAAGCAATAGTATCGGGCCGAGTTGGGAGTGCATAGAAATGAGCCTGACCGCTACCTGATCGACCTCCCCCTCTAGAGCGACCCCTAGATTACTGACCACCCCTAGCTGGCTGGGCAGGTGGTAGTGAAGTAACTGGCGCTGAAGCCGTTGGCTAACTCCTCTACTAAGATGAACCCCCAAGACAACGAGGACACTGCCTACACATGTGACCCAACTCTCCACACTCATAACAACTCCCAGATGCTGGAGACGGGGACTGAAGGGAACACCTAGCACCACAATGACTAGCAGATGCACCTGGCATAGAATAACTTTGAACTGATGGAGCATGGGATGAACTCTGAAAGCTAGCATAAATTACTCATCTCATGACAAGTGACAAAAATGGCGCCTCAAAGCTGCTCCACATCGACTCTAATGGAAGAAAAATGGGGTCAAAATGAACTCAACCCCGAATTTTAAATACCTCACTGCTCCAGTCATTTCTGCACCTGCGAACTCTGGACTGCTTCTGCGGTTCCGCAGGTGCGGTCACCAGGCCGCTTCTGCGATCCACCCTGACCATCATAGCTTCCGCTTCTGCGCTTCCTTTTCCGCAGGTGCGGTCCCGCATCTGCGTCTCCCTGACCGCATTTGCGGTCCCAGCTCCCCTCACCAAAATCCACATCTGCTGCTCCGCACCTACGGCCAAATCTTCGCAGGTGCGGAAATACCAGATATCAGCTGCCTCAACTTTTCTTCAACTCCAAATTCCATGCGTTAACCACTCGGAATCCACCCGAGGCCCCCGGGACCTCAACCAAACCTACCAACCAATCCCAAAACACGTTACGGACTTGCTCGAGGCCTCAAATCATATCAAACAACGCTAAAACCACGAATTTCACCCCGATTCAAGCTTTATGAACTTTGAACTTTCCAACTTCTACTTCCGATGTTTAAACCTATCAAATCATGTCCGATGGACCTCAAATTTTTCACACAAGTCATATTTGATATTACGGACCTACTCCAACTTCCGGAATCGGATTCGGACCCCGATATCAAAAAAGTCCACTTCC
This sequence comes from Nicotiana glauca, assembly GCA_026770625.1. Taxonomy (NCBI): domain Eukaryota; kingdom Viridiplantae; phylum Streptophyta; class Magnoliopsida; order Solanales; family Solanaceae; genus Nicotiana; species Nicotiana glauca. The sequence goes on along the minus strand of MU761467.1, from coordinate 32,533 downwards.
GGTCAAACTTCTCGATAACCTTCAAATTTCTATCTTTAGCCAAATGGATTCAAAATGACCTACGGACCTCCGAATTCACTTCCGATTGTGCTCCCAACTCCAGAATCACCATATGGAGCTATTCTCAGACTCGGAATCGCAAACGGACCTCGATAACACTGAAATGAACTTCAAGCCAAACTTAAGAAATTTCTTCCATAATGCTAACTTCCACAATAGGTGCCAAAACGCTCCCGGGTTATCCAAAACCCAATATGGGCATACGCCCAAGTCCGAAATCATCATACGAACTTGCTGGAACCTTCAGATCCCGATTTTGAGGTCGTTTGCTCAAAATTCCAATTCTAGTTCATTCTTTCAACTTTAAGCTTCCGAAATAAGAATTCTCTTTCCAAATCGACTCTGAACTTCCCGGAACTTAATTTTGATCACACGTACAAGTCATAATACGTGAAATAAAGTTGTTCATGGCCTCCGACTGCTGAATGGAGCGCTAGGACTCAAAACGACCGGTCGGTTCGTTACATTCTCTCCCACTTAAACATACGTTCGTCCTCGAACGTGCTGAGATCTTCACTGGAGTGGTCTAAAATCGCCGCTTAACTTCTCATGCGCCTTCCTGTGCTACCACAATTCAATTGAGCATATTAGCTCGATCAATTCTAAAGATATTCTCTTCTGTTCAAGAAGATACACCTTAACGTCCAATTCAAACATCCGGAACATCAAAACTAGGCATGTTTCCATCATACGCTCATCATATCAATAAATACACGCTGTACCCAGACGTGACTGCATAACTTTGCTGAATTCACAACTTGCACCACTTTACTCATAGGATCACCATAAGTTTCTCTGATCAATAAATCGAAATTCCACGAATCTGAGGCTCCCACTGCACCTCATGACCTACATAGGTTTTACTCTAACCCTTACAATTCTGGCAAGATGGAAGAGATGTGCAGAAATTCATAACTAACTGTCGGGTCAACAAATCATTAGGTCTATACCCCTGACAAAAAACCATCACCTCCTTCAGGACCAAATAATGGTCTTATCTCCATAATATACTTCATACACTCAGATTGCACTAATCCTAAATCCAAAAATCTCGTCTCACCCAGTATGAATTGCTCAGGCAATAAGCCACCCCAGACATAGTCAAAACTCTCTTATGATGCCACAATGTGCCAATAGGCCACCAATTCGAATGCGACATGAAAGGAAAGCGAACTCTAGAAGGAATTACCTAACTCACGCACTAATACGGACTTTACTTAGAAATCAAGAAGCAAAGCATACAAAATAGCATATGGAAACTATACTCAATATCACACTGTTGCGGTGCGTAACCCGATCCACACAGCATAACCATGGCGGCGTGCCACCCGATCCTCACAACATAACCATGGCGGCGTGCTACCCGATCCAAATAACATACCCACGGCGGCGTGCCACCCGATCCACACGTATAACTCACATAAGGAGATGCACATCGAGCTAATATTGCTCATTACTATAAAATACTGAATCTCAGTCACAAGCACTCTAAGTGTATAGTAACATTCCCTGGGGAGACATATACGCTATAATCCATAACTCTAGCAAAACTGAGGTGCAATACACGATCTGAATCTCAAGAGCCATCCTGCTCATATAACCTCATCTCTATGCAGAACCTCAATACGTAAGAAGTTTACCAAGTCATCTCACAACTCACACAGCGCAATACATCATTACATGAAATAGCTGAAGACGAAATAACACCCTGACTACTCCATAAGGAGCGCATTACTGAAATGAACACAACTGGCCTGATATAAAGCCCTGTTCACATCTAACTCAATCCACTTATCTCAAGCCGATTTCTCATTGCACCAACTAGGCTAATAACCTTTTAAAGGTCCATAGTAACTCCCCTTTCTTTATAGTACATACAAACAATCGTCGTAACCGGAGAAACCCTCCTCAGTTCAAAACCCAATAAACAAAGTGTCCTCCAGGCATAAATTCTCAAATTAATGATATTACCACAATTCCCCATACTTGGTCTAAATCTTTAGTCAAACAAGTGACTACATGTCACACTTGTAAAATCTTCCCGTGGGACACGCTCCCACAACCTTTCGAAATAAATAAAGGGTCCGCACATCTAAACCATCAGCCGCACTAACACTGAAAAACGATCAAGAATCCTTAACTAGGATGCAAAGCCTCTTTCACAACACATCGCTCAGGTGACGTTGAATGAAATACCAATTTACTTTAACATTCCACCCTTTTCTTGCTTATCCGAGCTCGTGACATCCTTACCAGCACCAAACTGCAACCTCGATCCTCACTTCGAATTTCCATGCTGCTCACTGTACCCAACGTGCCAACATACGATAGAACACGATCCTCATCGTAACTCCGAAACCATTAATATTTTAACACTTCATCACATAAGAAATTTTCACTTAACTCACTTCAGGAGAATCATAGAAACACATGGGTAAATTCCCATAACCGTAGGATATGAAAATCTCTAAGTAGTGGTCCAAGCCACCATAGCCCTTCTGGAATTCGCTTCCACTTATCAAGCCATAATAGATGAATGCTTCTGAATAACATCAATTACGGCGGCCGACAAGCCTCACACGCACTGCCACAAATCATACACATAACTTGATCATGCGGAATGAACTGATCACTGGCCCCAATATGACAATTCAATTGTGGCTAATCAATCTACCTTCTTCCAATTTATCCTTGCTTGCCTTAGAAATGATACTAACTCCATTCAACACACAACGTACTCCATATACACTCACCCCGAGTGACCTTGAATCACAAGACCATGTTGTCTCAAATTCCACGAACCATTTCATACCTCCCAATTGCTACATCACAAGCCAAAACATTCTGGAACATTCTGTGCCTCTTCTCATAAGCTGTTTTCCAAGTTTGATTCTTAGTCGTACCTATAGGCTCGAAATCGATAGGCATCATACTTTAACTCCTGAATTCATTAGAATCATCACTGAGAGACACCCGCTCTGACTAGGTCCCGAATATAATCCACCCCATAAATCTTATAACACACGAATACCCTCTCGACGAAGCATTCGGCAAAACCACTTCCTCTGAAACCTGCATCTATACAAGGCATAAATCCTGAATCTTTTCCAAGTTCGAACATGAGCCAATAAGGCCAACCATAGCACGCCCTCAACAATTCATCTACTCATTTTACCACTTATGGTCTTTTCCCGTAGCTGGAATAATCCATCAATATGCAAATAACCAGAAACCTCACGATTAGTTAACTCTGCAACCCCATCATAAGCGGTGGGACTCCCCCACTTAGCTTGAAGCCATCATACCACAAATATGGAATTCACCCGTCCTCTTTATCACTTATTGACATAACCTCGCGCAATCAACCGCCAAAGCTCTCGAAATCTTTTTGTAAAACCCCTTCTTATATTCTGACTCATCAACATATTTGCACAACCGATTCCTTTGCTATATAACCGATAGGATTCTTTACAAAAGCCTTGCCAACCACGCGACCTTCTCACTTGGGTAACCCACCTATAGAAGCTCTCCCCGGCCTCTTCCAACTGCACAGGTCCATTTACCCCCCGTGGTCATCATTTAGACGCGCGTCAACATCCTTCTAATTCAAATTTATGATGCATCATTCTTCACTTAAGCGGCTCCTTATCGTTATATTAAATCTATTGCCGCATGATAGCCCATCCTTCTAATTAATTTCGCAGGCTTCAATCGCCAGCCATTAAAATCCTAAATTATTCCAAACTCTCCTTAAGGTAGGTGGTCATCCCACTACAAGGCACATATGCAACTCCACCGCTCTCCCACTTTGGTGGAACTCATTCCCTTAATCGATTACTCGGCCTTCCGAAAACTTAAGCTAGCGCCTGACACTTCCTACATGTTCTTCCTCATACATTGCTGCTCATTTGCTGCCTTAAATAAACTCTATCTTCGTGGGACTGAACCCACAACTGCTTCTAACCTTTAAACCTTTCTGATGGTCATCTTTATCGAACCGTCAATATTAGAAATTCTGATTTGATCCTAAACCACCGCACCATGCGATATCTGACAATTGTATCCCCAATAGTATTTCACAATATCCTGCCATAAAGGCGAATTGTAGCAGATTATAACATTGACGAACTTAGTACGTTCCATTAGGGCCACGACACCCCATCATAGAAGAAATATCTACCACGCTTGCAGTTACCAAGTCTCATTACTTCCACCATCCCATATCTGACCATCCTTAGTCTGGCTGCCTTTCCCTTGCCGGGAATTAAATACTGAACCCCTTCATTACACACTGAGTAAACCTCCCTTCTAGTTATTCACTACCCCGACGCATGGAAAAACATCCTACCATCACACCAATACTGCAGAATAATCGCTCATAAGCATCGCGGCAACCTGTGCCTAGCCTCAAGGCTCTTAGAAGTTCTGTTACTGAGCTGAACACTAGAATACCTTCTATAAGGCGACTATAATAGTCCAATCAATTATACCGGGAGAATCATCCCACACCACATTTGTCGTGTCATTACAATCCTTTAATTTTCGATTTATAACAAGCGCTCGCGTAAGATTGAGTAGGAAGAAATCAAAGTCATAAGCCTCAAAAGAATTGAACCGCACGATAAGGAAATCAAGAAGGGAAGTACTCCTAATAGCCCTGTAGTCTCCCGAGGATAAGTACAGACGTCTCCGTACCAATCCACGAGACTCTACTATACATGATCATGACTCGTGAGACTGACGGGAACCTAGTGCTCTGATACCATGTTGTCACGACCCAAAATCAACTAAGGGTCGTGGTGGCGCCAGACACCGCTGTCAGGCAAGCCAACTTAATCAATCGATTAACTTCTCCTTTTAATACCTTTGAAATCTATGACTTTTCCTTCTATTTTCATAAATAAAAGAAGATCACCACTTAAATTCAAATTTAATAATAAATGATTAGTACAAATCTTTCAAAAACCATCCCATAACCCGGTATCACAAGTGCATGACCATCTACTGATAAGGAAAATAAAATAAAACATTCGTCCGAAATACAATGGACATGAAATAAATACAATATGCTAAAAGGGACTATACTAGTTGCGGGTCGCCTCGAATAATGCAACTCACCTAGTCCCAGAATCATCCGCGCTGCTATGCCCAGTAGGCCGCTAGAGATACATATATCTATGCAACAAAAATGCACAGAACTGTAGTATGAGTACGTAAACAACGTGTACTCAATGATTATCCCGCCTAATCTCGAAGAAGTAAAGACGAGATGGTCAACTTCGACACTTACTAGAGCTCAATTAACAATATCCTAGAAATGTGAGGAAAATCATGATTCATATAGTAGTTCTAATTCACGAAGCCAGAAAAATAGGTAAACACCTTCAACAAATAATCAAGGGCTTTCAAGGTTTATTCTTTATTATCTTATCAATTTATATCAAGCCACGAAAGGCCAATTTCACATTTAAAATTCTCAAGCGATAAATAATACGCGCAAAGCACACCGAGGCGACGGCCCGATCCAACGGGAATGTAAACTGTGCACTGCCGAGGGTCGAACGGCCCGAACCATAGATGCATATATTTAATATGCCGAGGCGTTCGGCCCGTTCCATAAATAAACACATACCCTGCTCGCGAATCATGCATGCGACGCAGGTACACATAAGGATACATGCTCAATCAGTCAATTAAGAAATTATCGGGGGATATTATCCAAATAAAACCAATTATCCTTTAACAAATTTTAAGAAATGACATGAATCCTTTTAAAAAGTTACTTACTAATTCAATGTGATTTAAGCAATTCAAACAATTCATGGGTTCACAAGTAATCCAAATATAACATGCTTTTGTGTCCTAACTACCCGGATAATAGCATAATAGTAGAAATGCACGGACTCTCGTCACCTCGTGCGTACGTAGCCCCCACAAATAGGAGCACATAATCAATTGTTTCACCTATGGGGATAATTCCCTCTTACAAGGTTAGAAAGGAGACTCACCTCGCTCCGAAGATCCATCACCGGCATTCCACACCCTCCCGAAGACTCTATTTGATGCATCACGCTCCAAAACTAGCCAATGGTTGCGCAAATCTATTAATATATGCTCAATTATTCATTACAATCTAATTTATAGCAATTCCTAACTCCGATCGAAAAGTTAACAAAAATACCCTTGGGCCCACGTGCCCGAAATCCGAAATTTCTCGAAGATAAAGTTTACCCATGAACACACGAACTCAAATATATGATTTTCTCTTACTTCCATACTTAAAATCATGGTCAAAATTCAAGAACACTAATTTTATAGGTCTTCCCTCAAACCCCAAGTTTTTCTACAATTTTCACGCCCAAATCCATGTATAAACCTTGTAATTAACTCAAAGTTAGCATAAATTTATTACCTCATGACAAGTGACAAAAATGGCACCTCAAAGCTGCTCCCCATCGATTCTAATGGAAGAAAAATTGGGTTGAAATGAACTCAACCCCGAATTTTAAAGACCTCACTTCTCCAGTCATTTCCGCACCTGCGTACCCTGGACCGCTTCTGCGGTTCCGCAGGTGCGGTCACCAGGCTGCTTCTGCGATCCACCCTGACCACCCCAGCTTTCGCTTTTGCGCTTCCTTTTCTGCAGGTGCGGTCCCGCATCTGCGGCTCCCTGACCGCATCTGTGGTCCCGGATCCCCTCACTAAAATCCATATCTGCAGTCTTTCTGGCCGCTTTTGCGGCTCTGCACCTACGGCCAAATCTTTGCAGGTGCGGAAATACCAGATATCAGCAGCCTCATCTTTTCTTCAACTCCAAATTCGATTCATTAACCACCCGGAATCCACCCGAGGCCCCTAGGACCTCAACCAAACCTACCAACCAATCCCAAAACACGTTACGTACTTGCTCGAGGCATCAAATCATATCAAACAACGCTAAAACCACGAATTTCACCCTGATTCAAGCTTTATGAACTTTGAACTTTCCAACTTCTACTTCCGATCTTTAAACCTATCAAATCATGTCCGATTGACCTCAAATTTTGCACACAAGTCATATTAGACATTACGGACCTACTCCAACTTCTGGAATCAGATTCTGACCCCGATATCAAAATGTCCACTTCCAGTCAAACTTCTCAATAACCTTCAAATTTCTATCTTTAGCCAAATGGCTTCAAAATGACCTACGGATCTCCGAATTAACTTCCGATCGTGCTCCCAACTCCAGAATTACCATACAAAGCTATTCCAAAACTCGGAATCCCAAATGAACATCAATAACACTGAAATGCACTTCAAGCCAAAGTTAAGAAATTTCTTCCAAAATGCTAACTTCCACAATAGGCTCCAAAACGCTCCCGGGTTATCCAAAACCCAATCTGGGCATACGCCCAAGACCGAAATCATCATACGAACATGTAGGGACCTTCAGATCCCGATTCTAAGGTCTTTTTCTCAAAATTCCAATCCTTGTTTATTCTTTTAACTTTAAGCTTCCGAAATGAGAATTCTCTTTCCAAATCGACTCTAAACTTCCCGGAACTTAATTCCGATCACGCGTACAAGTCATAATACCTGAAATGAAGTTGTTCATGGCCTCCGACTGCTGAACGAAGTTCTAGGACTCAAAACAACCGGTCGGGTCATTACATTATCAAGGTGATATTTTTATGCCAGTAAATTTTGGTGATTTTATTATTATATTAGATAAAGTTCAGTTACTTTTTTTGTCGGAAAGATAAGTTATATTATATAAGATTCAACAGGTGCAATACACATGTTTAGTATATGCATTAGAGGCATCATTTGTTCAAAAGTAGCATGACTAGTAGTAGAAGTAGTATTAAAACTAGACAACATAGTAGTAGTAGTAGTAGTAGATGACACACTCCTAGATAAACTGTTAATATTATACAAAACATTTGAAGCAGAAGTTGTTTGTTCTGAAGCAGTAGTGCTACTCCTAATTGGTCTTCTTTGTAACGTGCCCTGTTGATCCTGTGTGTAGGAGGGCATAGAAAAAAGTGGTGGTCTTCCAAAAAGTAAGCATTGCTCCTTTGCATGCATGGCTCCATATGTAGCTAAGCTATCAGCAACACCATTCTACTCTCTATAGATATGTTGAAGAGGTAGACTATCCAGTTATCGAAGTAACGACGTGAAGTCATTAATAATATTAGTATATTGGATTGTAGGTGATTTAAACATACCTATAAGTGCTTGTGCATCTGTTTCAATGACGACTGGCTTTAGCTTTATTTGTGAAGCAATTTTGATTCCCATGAGAAGCGCAAGAAGTTTTGTTAGTACAGTTGTGCCTTCTAGGGCGCTTCCTGCAAACCCTATAATCCAATGTCCTTATACATTTCTAAAAATATCCCCAATGCCATATTTGCCCTTGCTTGAGGAACATGATCCATCAATATTCAATTTATAATTATCCCGATGTGGCAGATGCCATTTTATATATACAGGCGTTAGTGTGTGAGGTTTTTTTTTGGAGGATTTGTGAGAAAGAAATATTCAGCAGCTGTTTTAATCATAAAAAGAATAGTAAGAGTGCAATTTTGTTTTTCCAGTATTCTTTTGTTTCTTACTGTCGAAAGTTGCCACATGGCAAATGGAATTAGTCTTGTGTACGGAATATTCTGAGAAGTTGATGATGACACGGTGTAAATAAGTTTATGTAACCAATTGAGAGTGGTATATTGTGTCATAGTTGTATTAAAGGTATTAATTGGAATTCTTAGAGATGTCCAAATCTGTCTAGCATGAGGACATTCCCAAAAAATATGGAGGATTGTTTCAGGGCCTACCTTGCATTGTTGGCATATGTCTGAATCAATGATACCTAGTCGCACAAGGTATGCTTCTGTTGGAAGGCTATCATGACACATTAACCATAAGAATAAACTTATTTTAGGTGGAATATGAAGTTTCCAAATCCACTTGTAAGATTGTGGTGTGTGTATGCTAGTTGAAAGAGTATTCTGTACTAAAGTATTGTATATAGATTTGGTTGAAAAATTACCATTGGCTGTTAGAGCCCAGTAAATTTGATCAGGCGATGCATGTGTGGTTGGCAAATAAATATTGGCTATTAAATATTTTAAACTTTGTGGTAAAGCCATAGGTAATTTTTCCAAATTCCAAGTATTATGATAATAGTAATTTGAGACCAGTTTCCTCTCCTTATATTGTGGTAGTGGTCCTTCTATGTAGTTACGAAGTGTGGTATTTGGGAGGATCCATGGATCAGTCCAAATCCTAACATGTTGTCCAATCGTAAGATTCCACTTATACCCTAAACGGCAGTAGGACCAACCCTTCATAATGTTACGCGAAGTGTTGGATCCCATGCCTTTGAAAAGAGGAGATTGTCTCAAATTAATATGCAATAACATTAGTGCCCAAAGTTGATGCGGATTATTATCCATGCAAGACTTACATGTATTGCTTGGTTTTTGGTACTTAGGTTTTGTATACCTAAACCTCCTTGGTGGATAGGTTGTGTAACCTTAGACCACTTTATTAAATGAATTTTTTTGGAGGCTAAAATTATGCATAAATTGGTTAAATGATGGTGACGCAAATACAAAGTTTTTCCATCTAACCACTTTGAGAAATAATCGAATTACAGCTATTCAAGATCAAGGGGGAAACTGGATTACAAACCCCCATCAAATAAAGGAAAATATTACTCATTTTTATAAAATTTATTCACTACTAGCAACAATGTATCTTACCCAAAAAATACAGTCCTCACTTACAATGTCCTAACGAGAGAGGATCAGCTTCAACTAATACACCCTTTACAAGATGAGGAAATTATGAATTCTATAAATTCTTTTCAACCTCTAAAGGCTCCTCGACCGGATGGTCTTCACCCTCTATTTTACCAAAAATATTGGGATACTATAGGTCATTCTGTCAAATCCTTCTGCCATAAGGCTTTCCAAAATCACCAGATTGATCCTTCAATCAATACAACCTACATTTGTCTAATTCCAAAAAACGATAATGCATTCACAATTCGTCAATACAGGCCCATTAGCCTTTGTAATACCATCTATAAGATTATTAGTAAAATTATTATCAACGGATTAAAACCAATACTAGAACGCATTATTCATCCTAGTCTGTCGAGCTTCCAGAAAAATAAAAGAGCTGCTGACAATGCTATAATTGTGCAAGAAATAACTCGTAATTTTAGAAAAATGATCACGCCCAACTATGCCTTATAAAAAGGACAATGCGGTCGCTGCAAAAATAATCCGGTTTACAAGTCCGGAGTCGAATCCCACAGAGAACTAAGTTTAGCTACAACTGTTCACTATCACCAAGAAGACAAGCTTGAATAATTCCTAACTTATAGATATTAAGATTCTTGTGTTTAACTAACGAATAAAACTACTAAATTAACAACTAAATATACTAAGGGTTAGAGACAAGATTAAGGAGGTCTAGAGTTATAATTTTTCCTATTGTCGGAATCCTTCCCGCTATGTCTTCTATAATTTCGCCTAAGTATTCTCTACGAATCATGAGCACTCTTATTACCGTAAATTTCTCCCGAGTAATTACGAAAATTTACTAGACGCACTCTCCCGAGCTATGCTAGCTGGCTTTATACAGCTCACTTCAGATCGCACCCAAGGCTTCGTTATCCCTAATCTCACCTTTAAACCCACGGTTATTGATCCTTCATATACTCTGGGAGTGGTGTTATTCAACAATTACCTAATATGCACTCTCTCCCGAGTTATGCATACTAAATAGGCACGGCTAATTGAGAGCTCTTCAATCAACAAGAATATAAACGTAGTTGAACAAATAGAGAAAAGCTATGGCTCAATTATATAAAAACATAACAAAAATTTATCCTACAAAAGGTTCTATCAAAACTCTAGATAACAAATTAGCTATTTATAATAGTATGTAACACTACAATATTAAAAGTCATAACCAACAATGAAAAATAGGAATAGGAAGGAAAAACTCGTAGAAGAATTCTCCGCCTTGCTCCCAATGTGTTCTTGCCTCCAAGGGTGTTGTCCAACCCTAAAGTAGTGTCTCTTGCCTCCTTAGGTCTAATTTGTGTCCAAAATATGTCCCCTCTCCTTTCTTGGCCGGCTTCCTTGGTTTAATATAGGCTTTAGGGCTTAAAATCCCGTGTTTTGCACATAAGTCGCTGAAATTTCTGCCTCCTGCCGCGGTTTTGCCGCGGTCGCGGTGGAACCGTGGCCAAACATGCCCTCTGATTCTTCAGTTGTCCGCGATCATCTTCTACCGCGGTTCTGATGCGGTCGCGGTGGAACCGCGGTGTTTCACCCTGTTCCGTTTGGAATTTGGAAAACCATAAAACATGAAAGTTGTATCTCTTTGAGTTATCTTTCCAACCATATATTGTGGAGCAAAAATGGAGTTCTGAGCAAAAAGTTATGTCCAATTTACTAGACAGTACACAATATGCCTCATCGAGTCTTAGTTTGTTCTCAACTATCAAATTTGACCCCCGAACACGATCTCGGCTTAATTACTTGAGCTTTTACTTAGACTTCAAAGCTTCAAATCACTTAAATTCATTCCATAATATCTATATAGCTCGGAATCACACCTACAAGGCATAAAACACACCGTTAGCGCAAAACACTAGCGATGAAAGCGCAAACTCAACTAAAGTGCAGTAAATTAGAGCGTAATAATCGACTAAAATACGTTATTATATCCTATCATCAATACCCTACACTTAAACCACTGCTCTTCCTCGAACAATCAAACTACACTTTTTTTTGATAGACACGACCTTTTTAAACAATTCTCCTAGCGCAGCACACCAAGAGTATTTAAAATAGACTAAGCACAAAAGCGTAACATCTTTACCTCAAGATTTGACTCACAAGTGTCACGCATTATTCAAAACTAACATACTTACTCTAACATAGAGGTCACTAACATTACTTTTCCTTCATGAATCAAGTGTCCTCACACAACAAAAGAGAGTAGTTCCACACAACAAAATTTAAGAACACTTAGGAACTCAAGATAGAAAGAATTCACTCACTCTCAGAAATAACATTCATATGCCACAAAAGATGCACCATAGGCTTGCCCGTAGTGTACTACTCCACTAATCGAGTTCATTCAATCTAGGATCAATTAGGACTTTATTTGGTTGTAATGTAGGCTACGGGACGGGTAGGATACATTTAGATATAAGAGTGACTACACCTCCCTAAGCACTTTAATACATATACTTTAACATCCAAACCCCATACTTATGTCAAACCAAAATTCCACCTCCATATCAATGTAAATTGCCTCATTCTTCTTTAAGCACACTTACGTCAAGAGCCACCACTTATCAAGGATTTTTTTTTTCAT
>MU761467.1:3792-17581 GCA_026770625.1 Nicotiana glauca | reverse complement strand
GCATAAGGAGGATCAAAAGAAGAATTACCAACAACAAAATTCTCATAATTCCATGATGTCATGTTTCTCAAATAAACAAATAAAACTAAAATTAAAAATTAAATAATAAACTAAAAGTTCAAACTTGAAACCTAGCAATATGTACACCTAAAACTACACCGTTAGTTCCTCGGCAGTGACGCCAATATTTGATCACGCCCAACTATGCCTTATAAAAAGGACAATACGGTCGTTGCAAATTAATCCGGTTTACAAGTCCGGAGTCGAATCCCACAGAGAACTAAGGTTTAGCTACAGCTGTTCACTATCACCAAGAAGACAAGCTTGAACAATTCCTAACTTATAGATATTAAGATTCTTGTATTCAACTAACAAATAAAACTACTAAATTAACAACTAAATATACTAAGGGTTTGAGACAAGATTAAGGAGGCCTAGAGTTATGATTTCCCCTATTGTCGGAATCCTTCCCGCTATGTCTTCTATAATTTGGCCTAAGTATTCTCTACCAATCATGAGCACTATTATTATCGTAAATATCTCCCGAGTAATTACGACAATTTACTAGACGCACTCTCCCGAGCTACGCTAGCTGGATTTTAATACAGCTCACTTCAGATCGCACCCAAGGCTTCGTTATCCCTAATCACACCTTTAAACCTCGGTTATTGATCCCTCATATACTCTGGGAGTGGTGTTATTCAACAATTACCTAAATATGAACTCTCTCCCGAGTTATGAATACTAAATAGGCACGGCTAATTGAGAGTTCTTCAATCAACAAGAATATAAATGTAGTTGAACAAATAGAGAAAAACTATGGCTCAATTATATAAAAACATAACAAGAATTTATCCTACAAAAGGTTCTATCAAAACTCTAGATAACAAATTAGCTATTCATAATAGTATGTAAAACTACAATATTAAAAGTCATAACCAACAATGAAAAATAGGAAGAGAAAGGAAAAACTCGTAGAAGAATTCTCCGCCTTTCTCCCAATGTGGTCTTGCCTCCAAGGGTGTTGTCTAACCCTAAAGTAGTGTCTTTTGCCTCTGTAGGTCTAATTTGTGTCCAAAATATGTCCCCTCTCCTTTCTTGGCCGGCTTCCTTGGTTTAATATAGGGTTTAGAGCTTAAAATCTCGTGTTTTGCACATAAGTCGCTAAAATTTCCGCCTCCTGCCGCGGTTTTGCCGCGGTCGCGGTGGAACCGCGGCCAAACATGCCCTCTGATTCTTCAGTTGTCCGCGACCATCTTCTACCGCGGTTCTGCCGCGGTCGCGGTGGAACCGCGGTGTTTAACCCTGTTCCGTTTGGTATTTGGAAAAACGTAAAACATGAAAGTTGTATCCCTTTGAGTTAGCTTTCCAACCATATATTGTGGAGCCAAAATGGAGTTCTGAGCAAAAGGTTATGTCCAGNTCTATATAGCTCGGAATCACACCTACAAGGTATAAAATACACCGTTAGCGCAAAACACTAGCGATTAAAGCGCAAACTCAACTAAAGTGCAGTAAATTAGAGCGTAATAATCGACTAAATTACGTTATTATATCCTATCATCAAAAAATAAAGGATAATAATTTTAAAATGCTACGAAAACTGGACCTAGAAAAAGCTTTTGACAAGTTGGAATGGTCCTTCATTCATCACACACTAATTGCCTTAAACTTCCCATCAGATATTATTAAATTAATTATGTCCTGTATCTCTACTACTTCTACCTCAATATTAATTAATGGTAATCCCACTGATTATTTTCAACCAACGAGAGGCATAAGACAAGGTGACCCTTTATCACCTTATCTTTTTATTTTATGCCTCGAAATGTTATCACGGAAAATAAATATGGAAGTAGACTATCAGGCGTGGCTGCCAATTTCATTAGCAAAAAGAGGACCTCAAATCTCTCATTTGTTATTTGCTGATGACATTATACTTACATCTCAAATAACTGCTACAACGTCCCAATCAATTCTCAATATTCTCAGTCAGTTCACACAGCAGTCAGGTCAAACTATAAATTTCGAGAAATCAAAAATTTACTTCTCTAAAAATTGTACAAACCCAATCAAACAGAGCATTCTTCAACTTTTTCATATGGACGAAGGAAAAAGTTTTGGAAGATATTTAGGGTATCTCATCTTTATACAAAAACAATCAAAAGGGATTATCAATTCCTACTTGACAATTTCAAAAGCAAACTAGGAGGCTGGAAAATAAATTTACTAACAAGGGCAGGAAGGGCTACTCTAATACGATCTACTTTAAACCAACTTCCTAATCATTTGATATATTATATAAAAATACCTGCTTATATAATTACCTACCTTAATCGGTATCAACGAAATTTTCTCTGGGGTACAAATTCAGTTACTTCAATGTAGCAAATAATAGTTTTGTTTACTATTACGACGGTGAAGTTTAATTACACTAATGTGAGAAAGAATAATTTTATGCCTCTCTTGTTATAGTGGCCGGTAATTTAGTTCTTATATGTGAAATAGCCCGTCATCATAGTTAGGGTGTCAATGGTTCGGTTCGGACGGTTATTTTATTAAATTTATGCCATATTATTTTTTCGGTTATTATATTATGTATAACCAAAAATAGACTTTTCGAAACCGTCTCAATCATGTCGGTTTCTCTTTGGTATCGGTACGGTTCGGTTAATTTTCGGTTTTTTTAAATATTATGTAAAATTTACCAGTAGAAGTAGAATGCAATAACATACGTTCTTTTATAGGATTTAGCAAAACTCTCTATACATATTTACTGTTTAAAGGGTGATGAATTAAAAAAAAGATGGCTAGAGTATAGATCCATCAACTATTCTATAACAACGTAAAAGAAATCAAATAAAGGCAAAAAAAATATAAATCACATGAGTTGAAAGATATACCAATATGGGAGTCAAGAATAAAGTCTATGGAAGATAAAATATTCAAAAAGATGTATCTAAATTATATGAAAGGAAACATATACAATATATTGTAGTTTGCTACTCATAATTGCTAGAATACTTTATATCTTGCTAATAAAGATACTTAAAATAACTTAGTTTAAGTAGATGTAGCATAATAGGTTCTAGAAATTAGTATTTTGAGTTTAATTACTTGTTGGCTTGTAATAGTTTTCATAATTCCAAGGCCCAAAGAAAATTTAATGCATTATTATTTTTAAACTTACCAACTAAATATATTTTTCGCATGTAAAATTTATTCGGTACGGTTCGGTATTTTTTCGGTTTATTTTTATAAAATAAAAAACCTACCCAAATTATCGGTGCGATTATAGATTTATATAAAAACCTACGGTTTCTTAAAAAGAAACCTAAAAATCGGTTCGGTACGGTATGGTTCGATCGGTTTAGTCGGTTTTCGAATATCCATTGATACCCCTAATCATAGTGATTAGTAATCGAAGAGAAATTTCACGCACAGCTGCTACAGTAGTTTAGCAAGAATCACAACACTTCAAGAAATTAAATATGAGGATTTTGGCGGTAGAGGGAAAACGAACAAAACTCAAAAATAAAAGAAGAATAAAAACCATAAGGGTTAATTTCACTATTGGTCATCCAATTACGCGTTTATTTCACATAAGTCATTATTCTATTTTTTATCACTTAAAAGTCACTCAACATTATCTTTTTCACTTGATAGTCATTCTAGCTCAAAACTATGAAATATTCTACAAAAAAATTGACATGGCATTGAATATAATTAAAAAATCTAAAATAATGTTGTGTCTGCTTAAATGACCATACTCATTTTAATCTCATTTTTCCCTCAACTCCGCTTGACCCTAACCCAAATTGGTTAAGATAAAAAATCAAGTAATAAAATACACTATGTGTTTACTCTTTGAATTAGGTCTTTTAATCTAATAATTAGGTTTTCTATATTTCTTTTTGGGTCTTGGTACCAATGAAATATTATACCATGTCTTTCTTTTATCGAGACTATTAATGCTATAGGTTGCCTGTGATTGCAGTGTATATTAACAACTTCCCTTATACACTTTAGTTGTGGGTGTAGTTGGAACAGCTCGCAAAATCCAACCACTTCACCTACTTCATTGCCCCCAACCGTTAAATGAACAATATTTTTGTTTATTAATATTGCTTAATAAGCAATATTTTGATATTACCGAAGTACTATAACGTCATGAAAAATGATAAAATGATCTAAAAGATGCAAAAAACTAGTTCTATTCATATTTCTATGGACTTTTAGGGCATTGATGGCACTAAAGTTAGTTTGCAAAGAATTTTTTAGCATAAAATGATTGTTCTTGTCTTCTTCTTTTGATAGTCTAATATTAATAACTCATTTGGATATAGGTCAAATCTAGTGGAAGGGAAATAGCCAAATTAGGTATGGTCATTTAAGTCGATGTGGCATTATTGATATATTTTTTAAATAAATTTAATGCCAAGTCAGATTTTTTGTAGAATATTACATGTGTTTTGAAGTAGAATGACTTTTAAGTGAGAAAGATAAAGTTTAGTGACTTTTAAGTGATAAAAAATAGAATAGTTACTTTTGTGAAATAGATACATAGTTGGATGGCCACCCGTGAATTTAACCCAAGAAATAAAATATTCTGAGAGCTTGGGGTAGAAGAAAAAGATAATATTAAAACGACTCCACTGGCCTCTGGGGATTGAACCTAGAAACTATGTTTATTTAAAACAAGAAATAAATTAAGGGACTTATTTTATCAATCAACTAAGTCTCAGATCCAAATAAATTAGAATCAGTTATATATCGTGGCGGAAATAGGATTTTCATCGAAGAAATTCAAAAAATAAAAAAAAGTAAACACGTAAATGTAACGAAGCTAAAGAGGATTCAATTATGGCGCTAATTGAATGATATTCTAATCTTTAGGGCGTTAACTATGTAATCTCATTCTAATTATGGCGCTAATACTTTATTTGTTTACTTAATCCATTTTTTTCCTCTTAAACTTAAAGTCCAGTGTAATGAGAAGTGAGAACTCAGTGCTTAAGGGAAAAAGAGAAGAAAGAAAAGAAACATTATTTGTACATATACGATGCTTGTTATGACTTGCTGATCTAAGCTATTTTATTCAATGTTTCCTTTCAGAACACTTTAATTCTCCATTTTTTTCTGGTTTAAGTTCAGAACCTACCAAAAATGTGGCGTTCAACTTGACACAAGAAATATTAATTCTCGGAACATGGTATTGATATGTAAACTATAGCATTATCATTCATCCATCATAATATACAGTTACAGGGGAAAATTGCTACACCTTTCCAGTGAGCCATACTGTAGTTAAAACTTACTATAAAGCAAATTAAAACTAAATAGTCTTAAGTTACTTTCACTAATTATTTGGTGGATGAAGTCAGATTCTCCACTGCTTAGCTAGAAGGCACAAGAGGTGCAAGTTCCTTCAATTGCCCGACGACCTGCCTCATTCTTGGCCTGGCAGAAAGGGATTCTGTAGTACACATTAGAGCCAAATGCAACATGTCCACAAGTTTGTCCTCCGGACCCGCCTCCCATAAACCGGTGTAGAATATGTCCTGTATCTTGTTATCGCGCAGTAACATGTTTGCCCATGAAACAATGTTGAATCCGTTCTCGTGCACAGAGAACGAAGGATCTAGAGCTCGCTTGTCAGAGAGCAACTCGAGCAGCACGACACCATAGCTGTAAACATCGGCCTTGTCTGACACGCGACATGTTAGAGCATATTCTGGTGCTACGTACCCGAAAGTCCCTGCTACATTTGTGGTTGTGCAGGTTTCTGCTCCCATGATCCTTGACAACCCAAAATCCGATAAATAAGCGTTCATCTCATTGTCCAACAATATATTACTTGGCTTAACATCACGGTGGACAATGCGCGGGAGACATTGATCATGTAGATAAGAAATTCCAAGGGAAATGTCTAGAGCAATCTTGTGTAACACTTTAAAATCAAACACTCTACTGGCTCTATCCCGTATAAATTTCTCTAAACTACCTCCTGGGATATAATTATATATCAGGAACATATCTGCCTCACTTGCAAAATAGCCAATCAGTGTTATGAGATTCGGATGACTTATGTTTTTAAGGCTATTAATCTCAGCCTCGAACTGGCGAACTCCTTGACATCTTTCGATCAATAGCCTCTTTACTGCCACAATAAGACCAGAGGAAACTTCAGCTTTGTATGTGGAACCAAAACCACCATTTCCAATGCAGTTGCTCCAGCTAAAGTTTCTGGTAGCGTGGACGATGTTATCATATGTCAAACGTACTCCTATGTCATTGAAAACTGTAACATCACTTCTTTCAGGTGATTCAGAGGCCTCAACTTTAGGACTTGCTGTCCGCTTTGCTATGTGCATACAGAAGGCAACAAGGATAGCAAGAATGGAAACAATGACAGTTGCAGATACTGCAGCAGCAAATTCAATGGAAGAAAGTCCTCTCTTAGCATTTTTAGACTCAGGCCTTGGTGGAGGAGCATCGGGTTGTTTACCCATTGGTGGTGCTGAAAAAACAGCGAGTTTTGGCCTGGATGAAAGAAAAGGATTTCCAATAAAGCTACACGACTTTATCACCTCATCCGATGGCAACACTCCAGATAAATTATTGAATGAGAAGTTGCATGCATGAAGAGATGTCATATTTTCCAAACCTGAGGGAATCTCTCCAGTCAATGTATTATTGTTGAGCAACAGAACAGTTAAATTTACCAGGCTCGTGATACCTTCAGGAATGTCACCAGAGAATGAGTTTGATGAGAGGTCCAAAACTTCAAGAGAATGCATCTGAGGAAAGAAAGGAGGGATGCTGCCACTTAGCTGGTTATTAGCCAAGCATAGAAAAGTGAGGTTCCTCATGTCAAAGAGATCAGCCGGAATTTGACCGTGCAACTTGTTCCAGCTCAAGTCAAGTACAATGAGGGAATTACAATGTCCAAGGTGCTTGGGAAAGGACCCAGAGATATTGTTTCTGGACACATCAAAAGATTTGAGAGACCTGCATTCTGAACAAACTTGACCAGAGATCTCATTGCTGCTTACATTAACTGTCATTCCACCTAATCCATCACAGTTTCCAAATAAGCTCCCATTCAATGATCCAGTAAGCTTGTTTCCACCAGCAAGAAACGCATAATCAATGCGCTTTCCTAAGCTTTCATGGACCATTGGAAATAAAGGGACTCCACCGGTGAAGCTGTTTCCACCAAAATTATGAATCACTGGAAGACTGGTAGTAGGGAAAGGCAAAGGGCTCTCTGAAAAGGTTTTATATGTTAAGAATGACAGGTACACAAAAGCTGGATTGAAAGTTTGGATAACCTTCTTTCCAGATGAGGGATCACGGGGACAAACGCTTGTGTTATACTGGGGAATTGGGCCTGACATGAGGTTCTTACTGATATCGAAAAGAGTCATACAAGGAACAGGAAGCTTTTTATCAAGATTTCCAGAGAGCCTGTTTGAGCTGATGTTAAGAAAAAACAGACCATGGCACCGGACAAAGGAACCAGAAATTTTGCCCATGAAAAAGTTATGAGCTAAATTCACCATCTTTAGGCTGTCACAATTACCCCAATCATTGGGAAAATGTCCTCCGAGACTTGCTCCTGGAGCCCAAAGTATTTCCAATTTTGGCAGCATAGTAATCTCTGAAGGAATGGAGCCCTCAAATAAGTTTAGCTCACCTAATGCATCATCAAATGGCAGCTCCCTATGAAGATTGAAGAGATTTGAGAGAACGAGAATCGACAAATTAAGGCAATTTCCAAGCTGAGGTGGAATAGGACCATAAAGACTGTTTCGCGAAACATCCAGAACTTCAAGCCTTTGAAGCCTACCTAGCTCAGAAGGGATAGCACCAGAAAATGCATTTGAAGTCAACAAAAGTGTCCTTAAGTGACTACATTTCCCCAATACACGCGGAATCTCCCCTTGTAGGAAATTAAATGACAAATCTAAATGTTCAAGATTCTTGCATTTAATCCCCATGTTACGTGGAACTTGCCCAATTAATCGATTAAACGACAAATTAAGCACCCTTAACTTTTCGAAACCACCTACAAACCCTGGAATGACATCATTTATTCTGTTTCCCGCAAAATTCAATACACTCAAAAACCTACATTTTGCTAGAGAAGTAGGAAACTCCCCTACAATTCTGTTAAACCCCAGGTTAAGAACTCTTAGTTTTTTCAAGCCAGCAAAATTATAGCTCGAAAAATTTCCCTCAATGAAATTCCCTTCTACATCAAATACTTCAAGATTATCTAATCCCCATATCTGAACAGGAATTTCACCAGTAAGATCATGGAATGGAAGAGATAGAACCCTAAGCTCTTTGAGGAATCCAATAACAGAAGACAAATTCCCAACAAGTTTAGCATTCATATGAAAGCAACTGTTTCTTCTTATGCCAAAACCATGCAATGCTAACTCAGGATTACTAGTACAAGAAGCAGCATTAGTATTATTACCTCTGATTCTCAATTCTGAAACCTTGGAATTAGAGTTGCATGACACTCCATACCAAGAACAGTAGCTAGAATTGTCTGCTTTCCAGCTGGATAAAATGCCAGAGGGATCACCAAGTGATTTCTTCAACTCCAACAAAGCCATTTTCTCATAAACCACCTCTTCAGAAGCTGAAAAGGAAAAGCAAGAGAAAACAAATGCAATTATCAAGAACAAATTCAGTGTTCTTGAAAACAGAATCCCAAGTTTTTCCTTTCTGTCCAACAACTGCATTTTGTCACTTTTCATTGCCAAGAACACAACCCCAGAAGCCAAAAAGTAAGTAAGTTTTCAAATTCAGATTCAAAGAACCAATTCTTGGTGCTTTATTAAAAGCCAAAAAAAATGATTCTTGAATTTGAAAAATGGCAAAAGGATGAACGATGAAAGCAAAAGAAATGAAGAAAATTATCTTTCTTCAGTTCAAAAACAAACCCAAAAAAAAAGGAAAAAAGAGATTGTTTGGTTATGCAACTGAGAAAATAGAAGAACAAAGACTAAGAAGTAGTCTTCTTCTACTACGGAATTCTGTGAGCAATTTCTCAAGGGAGTTGCTACAGTGAGCTTGTTTTAGTGAACATATTAGTTATTCAAACAACATGTGTTATTTATACTGGAGTAGGATCTTCAATGGGTCCCCAGGTGGACTTAGAAGGCTCTGTAGGTCCCACTTTCGCTCTCTTGAATTTTTTTTTAAAAAAAAATATTAAGTTCACACACAGAAAAGGAAAAAAGAAAAAGGAGAAAAAAAATTCGAAAATATTTGAGCGGCTTGCCACGTGGCAAAATGTACAAGTCCCACGTAGAATAACAGTTGATGCGACAACGATTGCATTTTTTTGAGCATAGTATCTCCACAACATCGATGTCGTCTTAACCATATTTTCGAAAAAAATAATTACAGAAAAAAAGGAGAAAATAGGCTTTGCTGTTTTTTAGAGTCGAAAGTTTTAGGAAAAATGAATTTATTGCAATAAAGGAATATTCTCTAAAAATGCTACTGAGAAACTAACTAGTATTAGTAATTAATTCAGATAAAAATTATAATTAAAAAAAATTGTGAGACAAAAATGGTCAGAATTATTAATGTAATAGTTATCTGCTCATTAAAAAAAGTAACGATATCTATAAAATGGGATGAGATTGCCAACCTCACACCTATAAAAAAAGAGATTAAGAGATATTGCCATAATAAATTTCGTAATCTAGTTCAAAACTGTAAGTAGATTGTGTGGTTAATATTTGTAACTTTGGCAAAGAGGAAAACTTAATTAAGTGCTAACCACTCCTCACGTTTTAATGCAGCACGAGTGGGAAAAAAACAAAATATTAGTCTCTGTCATTTTATGATGGTGTATAATTGACATAGAGTTTAAGATTATGATTAGGGGTGCACAAAAGAAACCGACAAATCGTACCAATTAAATAATCCGAGTCAAATCAAGAAAAAAAAATCGATTATAGTTTGGTATTAGAAAAACAACCCGATCATAATTGGTTTGGTTTGGTTTTAACTAAAGAAAGTCAAACCGAAACCAAAACCAACCTGACAATTGCATATATAGAAATTTTAAATATATTTAATATAAAAATATACTTTTGTGAAGTAATTTATAAATATTTCTTAAATTTTTTTCATAATTTTATCTTTTAAGGTATTATTTCAATGTTGAACTTAGAACTTTTGAATGTTGCAATAAGTTTTATAGCTTTTAATATTAGTAACTTAATAATACTAATAAAAGCCCAAACCAAAATTAAATCAATATGAGTGATATAAGACATTTAATCAATACTACGAATGGCAATGTGTTGAATATCTATTTTTTGTTTTGCAATAATTTAGATAAAAATGCATAACCTATTTTTATTTTTTCTTTATATGCGTTTAGTCATGTAATTAATACTCTCTTATTAATCTACTTATTTTAGCATGACGTAGTACTTTTAGATTATGTTTATTTTTATTATGGCCTTTTAATTAGCAATATTTATATTACATAATTTTATTGTCTTTATTGTTGAATATTTTAGGATAATCCATGACACATCTCATATTTTGTATTATTTTCTTGAAAAATACCTTATATAGTTGTATCTTACTAGCATTAATGAAATATTTTGAGCACAAATTATATGTTTTGTTCTACGAAGATTTTACCGGAAAAGACCCCGAATAACCCAAAATCCGAGAAAAACCGAGATTGAGAAATGATTTGGTTTGGTCTTTAGATTTAATAACCCAATACAAATAATTTAGTTTGATAATTACAAAATTCGAATCAACCTGACCTATGTACACCTAATTATTGACTAGTTTGTTGTCAAAATGAATCCTTGTCATTTCACTGGGGGGATAATATTTCAAAACTTTAACTAAATCATGTGGTATAGATATTTCAAAATTATGACAAAATCATGTGTTTTAAAACTTGATACTATATCTGACAAGATAAATCATATTTTAGTGTTTATTCATTTCTTGCGGTTAATTGCCGCACGAGGAAGAATAAAGAAAAAAATCAGTGCGCCATTTTATATGAAGATGTATAGTGGACTTCAGAGTTTAAGATTGAGAGGGAAATGTTGTCAAAATAGATTCTTATCATATCACCAGGGAGACAGATAAAACTTTCAAAATTATAACTAAACCATGTAATTTAATATATGTTACTTAATTGTATGGGGTCAAATTTGGCCCTCAACGTCTCTACTCCAAAGGGTACGCCCAGTGAAGCATACGTCTATTAAAGTAAGGGTACGGCTTGGACGTAAGGACGAAGGCGACGCCGGTTAAGACTTGGCGCCCTCGCTAGGAGGACGTCGACTTTGTTTTGTACTTTTATAATTATTTCGAGGAAGATCTCCTATTATATAAAGGGGACATTCCCATTGTAAAAGGGGGATCATTATTATTCTTGAATAACACTACTCTCTTATTTTCTCTCATTCTCTCTCTATCTCTAAAGCTAACAAATACTCATCCTAAAGTTCATCTTATCATATCTATTGCAATAATTTCATCTCGTTTGTCTCTAGGTCATATTATATTTGATTACGATTTACCCTTATTTATCTTTTGATTGTTTTTAAGCTTATGAAGTAGATCGATAACTTTTGAGACAAACAATTTGGCGCCGTCTCTGGGGATTTCGAGAATTAAAATCATAGTATCCACCTAGAGAGCAACCAGCAACCATTCTCTACACCACACAAAAAGATGGCCGAAAATAACACACGATCGAAAGCCATAGTGGATGTTACAACCAATCTCCTTGGTCCTCTCAATGAGGCCAGTGACGAGGGTATCTTGAATGCAACCCCTAGCACCACCCCAAGTACAGAGATCCCACCTTCTCCATCTGAAGATCTGACGATCTTGCACGAAAAAGGAGCCTCCACATTTGCGGCTAAGGAAGCACCCTCGGTGGTTAAGAAGCTACTGGAAGAATGGCTAACAAGTACTCTAAGTGGCTTGGTTGAGAAGTCACCACAAAGTAACGTCAGGTGTATGCCAACGATAAGCATCACCGCTGCCATGGGTGAACCTGAGGCTGTACGAGCAAATAACAGACCTATCGAAACACAGGCCAACGACGATACGCTAACAGCCATCCTAAAAAAGATGGAAGAAATGGAGAATGAAAACAGGATTCTTCGCGACCAAATGAAAGAGCATCAGGAGAGGGTGGACAAGATCCCTGGTTCCCCCAAGTTGCTGCCAAAACGCGACGTGAGAAGGTTCGTCGAACAACCATATACCGAAGAAGCTGCTCCTCACTCTATCCCAAAAACCTTCAGGATGCCACCCTACTTAAGGGTATACGACGAAACCACAGATCCCGAAGATCATTTGATTCACTATGTCACTGCCGTGAAAGGTAATGACTTGTCAAAAGAGAAGGTACCATCGGTGTTGTTGAAGAAATTCGGTGAGACGCTGACGGGAGGGGCCCTAACGTGGTACTCCCAGCCACCAGCTAAGGCAATATCAACGTTCAAGGAAATGGCGGATAAGTTCGTCACCGCCCATGCTGGAGCGAAGAAAGCGGAAGAAAGAGTCAACGACATCTTCACCATCAGGCAAACCGTAGGGGATGACTCAGGGACTTCCTGGCCAGGTTCAACAGGGTAAGGATGAGCCTACCAAACGTATCCGAAGGTATGGCAGTCGTCGCCTTACAGAACGGACTGAACAGGGATGGTTCGAGAGCGACAAAGAAACTACTAAGTCGTCTCATGAAATATCCCCCCTACCACATGGGAGGAAATCCACAACGCCTATTGCGCTGAGGTAAGAGCGGACGAGGAAGATCTTAATGGGCCGACCCAACGGTTAACAGCGATACACTCATAGATGAGGAGGGATCGATACAATGAAGGACGGTGAGAACAACTCTCACGCCCCAACAGAGACTGGCACTCAGATCCTCCCATCCACCACCAAGGCATACAGATGCCCTGCATCGATATGTCACCCCACTCCGAAACGAAAGAGGTACACCTCCTTTATTATCTGCCCATAACATTTGCGTGTCTCCTTCAGAAATAGTGTACGCACTGGAAAAGCTGGGCACCAAGGTGCAGTGGCCGCAAAAGATGAAATCAGACCCCTCTACAAAGAAATCAAACGTCTTATGCGAGTTCCATTAGGAGCGGGGGCACAAAACCGAGAACTGCATCGGCCTACGGCAAGAAGCGGTCAGGATGCTGAATTAGGGATACTAAGGGAATTGCTCAGTGACAAAGGAAAAATAAACTTTGCGCGCGGACGGGAACAACCCCACGGGCCACCAAAGCTGCCCTCCCCAGCACGCACGATAAACATGATCGTCGGAGGTGGTGACGACTCAGAAATCAACCACGTCAAGTTCGCCACTACACAGAAATTAAAATGGACCATCATCCATGAACGGTATGACGACTTCGAAGATAGTATCACCTTCGATAAGTCCGATGTCGACGGTTGTCGACGCCCTCCCTTTTTCACCCTTTTTGGGGCGGAATCGGGTTTACGATATTATGGACAAAATAACTCTTATTCCTTTTTGAGGAACCGGGTTATGGAATTTGAAGAGTCTCCACCTAATGATTATAGTGCATTAGGACACTTTTTTTTTTAGAGAAAAGAAAGGATTTGAAGGAAAACCAGAGCTTGGGTAAGGGCTTGAGATTATCTCGAGGGGAAGGTGTTAGGCACCCCTCAATATCCACTAGTGTGGTTCCCGACCATGCTTAGTTGTGACTTTAAGAAGAGTAAGAGT